>JAPWLS010002116.1:0-84626 GCA_028551675.1 Tineola bisselliella | reverse complement strand
TTATAGAATATTTTCATAAAAAATATTTACACGTCGGCCCTAGGACGTTACAACATTTGTTAAATCAAAAGTTTTGGATACTATGCGCTCGTAGCGTTATTAGATCTATCCTATCCAAATGTATGGTTTGTTTTAAAGCTAAACCTCCTCCACAGTCTTTTGCAAAATCGAAGCGATAATGAATTCTCGTCCTTTAAGTTCATTATCGAGTGATCCATCTGAGTTTGACGCTTTGACGCCTGGTCATTTTTTAATTGGTAGACATTTAACTGCGGTGCCAGAATACTGTATCCAGGAATTACCTGCTTCTCACTTGTCACGTTGGCAATATTTACAACACTGTTCTCAACAGTTTTGGAGGAAATGGAGTAGTGAATACTTAAATACTTTGCAACAAAGGGCTTAAGGTCGGAGATTTGGTGTTGGTTAAAAATGATCAAACCACTTCATGTAACTGGCCACTCGCTAGAGTTGTAAAAATTCATCCTGGTAAAGACGGTATCGTCCGTTGTGTTACCATTCGAACTCAGAAAAGCATGGTTCAAAGACCAGTTAATAAACTTAGTCCTTTACCTTATAATAATTAATTTTTATTCTATTATTTGCATTATCTTATTATTATTAAGTTTATTATAAGGTCTAGATTTAATTTTTAAAGTTAATGTTTTTCTTTTCTTAAAGACTTGTCATATATTTTGTTTGTTGAGCTCGTAGCCCATATACATATATCTAAGTTTAAATCTTTTTTATTCCCTCTCTTTTTTAAATTCCTTATGTAAGAAACCATCACGCTGGTTTCGGTGGGGGGAATGTTCGATCCTGGTTCGCTCTGTTCGGTGTAGGGCAGCCGCGAGCTGGAGTCGTTTCTTAATCTGTGAAACTACAGTCCCCCTCCAATTGCTTGAAAAAATTATCTCTGAGCGCCTTAAATGTATGTCATTTAACATTTTTAGGCAATTTTACCAATTAAAATCTTATAAGACTAAACCAACAGTCTAAAAGGTTTAAGTTGGATCTTTGAATCCTGTAGGGATGCCTGACAATCCAAAAGTTGGGACTATGATTTCTTCTAATGGCTATGATATTTTTAAATATAAATACTTAGCCCAAAGTCTGCTGTATTGACTTTAGTTATTAAACATTATAAACTAAACATTTTAACCATGTCGTTAACCGTGTTTGGCAAAGACTCCATCTGCTTCAGATCGTTAAGCCTAATGTCAACGGCCTTTGCCATTATTGCTATACAAATTATAATTAATAATTTTAAAGATCCGTTTGACACATGGATATAAAAAAACGAGTGTAACGACCTATACAGGTCGTGTTATATTTTAATTTAAAATAATCCTTATAATGACTGGAATAAGAACAAATAAACTAAAATCTATTGGTTACGGTGATTAAACTTTATCAAATGACATTTGAACACGCGAATTTGTAAATATATTTACTTATTAAGAGGAAGCTGAGCATATAGTAAACGAATGAACGAAAAGAGTACCTAAAATCTGGTGGGTAAACTGATATATCAGGTAACAGGAAGATATGATCGGAGCTCAGAGCGGAAGGTTCCGGCTCGGTTCCAGACCGTAGAGCCCAGACCAGGCCTTCATTGTCTGTTGCCCTTGATATGCCCCGTGATAACTTGCGACCTAGAAATAAAACAAATATTTACACTATGTCAGATTGAACAGATCGTTTATGGAGATTGCGGCATTAGTTACGAGCGACTTATGGTGTCAAAAACCAATGGCGTATTTGTTGCCCGTTTTCACCAACAATCCCTGTACGCGCTCTTTATTTAGTGTACGTACCAATTGGATGGTCACTTCCAAAAATAACATTATTTTCCATTATCAACAAATAAACATATCTCTTACATTGTTGCAGTAACAAATAATCGGCGCAAAAAATGATCTAATAATTATATCACTAATTTAAATTCATCACATATTAGCAATTAATTAGAGATTTTTAGCAACCTTAGCATACAGGTTTAGAGTATGGTCAAGGCCACTTCACTTACATTCCGGCGCAGGTGTAAGCACGAGGTTCGACGGCGCTGTATAAGGCAAAGCCAAGTCCAGGGTACTGATTGCGCGCTCTGGAGACATGACGTCACCGCCTGCCCGAGGGCGAAGTGACGCCGCGTGTACCCTTTCTGGAAGTAATAAAATCTATGTTAACGCCAATAATGAAATCAATGCTTGTTTCAACACTGTACTTTATCCTTATTTGCAAAGTATGATTAGCTTATCCTCATCGATACCTCTTAACGCTCTTAACCAACAGTGGTACCATCTGTCAGTGAAATTGAGAACTATATTTCGACTATGTTAATAGAACTGGGCTATATATACCGTGACAGTTAAGACAAGAGAGAAGTTCATCGTACAATATTTCGCTCATCAAGAATAAACAAACAAATATCTAAGATAAATAAACAAAGAAGTTATTTTTATAGCATATCTCGATAGGTAACAAGAAATTAGGTATTCGAGGCTAACGACCGATATTCGACGATAACATACCGTGAATCATTATTTAACTAATTATTTACAAAATCAATTACCTAATTATATTAACAATAAAGTGATTATTATATCTTTTTTATATCATTGTAGATAACTGCATAATAGTTAATACTATTATTTAAAAATGGGCTGTACTATAGGGATAACGGGGATTAAAATAATCAAAAATAAGCCGTAATAATAATTTAACTCATAAGAGATAAATTTAAAGCAATTGGCGATCTTATCACTAGAAGTAATTTCCGCAATGTATTCTTTTTGTACACGAAATCACCTACAATCATATATAACATTTTTTTTAAATTCACTCATTCTATCATCGGGAAAACATCGCCTATAAATAATATTTTCGGATTCATATGTGTCTCAAGGTGAGCGGATTGTTTTATGATACAAATTGTCAAAATTAAACTATTGCCACACAACAATAATACTGTGATATTACTACAGTTATCTATATAGTAGAACTAAGTATGCCAAACAGTTAACAATTGTATCGGTGACATTGGCAAATCCGCTAACCGTGTGTACAACAAATAAACAAACACAATACATTGACACATTTACACTGTGTATTTATATAGAGCTCAAACATAGCACGTAATGTAGGACGTCGCGAATTGTAAACGCAATTTTTGTTTGATAAAAAACACAATGGAATCGGTGAAGCGCAGCAGGATGTAATCGATACAAATATTTTAAAAGTATAATGGTTTAAAGTTTAAATATTGCGGAATAGAATTTTTTAAAAGAACAAGCTGGCCTTAATTTGGGTAACGCATGGAATCATATTCGGTGAAGCCGCATGTGCTCGATTCTTCAGAAAATTTCGATAATTTTGTTATACAGAATATTCCAGAAATAATCTCTATCTAACTCACCACATTAATGATTGTTCAAAATTATAAACTAGATATTATTATGTATTTAAAATCTGCCTCAATTTCAAAAGATCTACAAAAACTTAAAAATTGGAAATCCAGTAACTAAAACATCAATATAACGAATTTACCTTTAAACCATTATGAGCTATATTGTAGGAGGGTTAAAGAGGTATAGAAACAATAAGCTAACATTGTATTTTGGCAAACAAAATGAATGTAACAAGAAAACATAACTGGTATTGAAACGTATGGACGCGTCATCGATGAAGAATTTCACATTATACAATCGATAATTGAAGTATTTATTTAGGTATTAATGCGAAAATCAGCTCCTTTATTTGCTGTCTTTTTAATTACGCTAATATGGTTGGTTGATATTACCAATTTTTTTAAATGTAATTTTCCTTGCACTTCCTTTAACAAAAAAAAATCAGTGGTTGCTAAACTTTTCCTTTTAAAATATAAAATCGTAGATTCAATAACATTTATAAAGTTTTTGATGCATTGTACTTATTTATACAATTTTTAGATGTCAACTATTTCCATAATGTTTCAGTAAATTAGAAATATTGATCGTTATCAAAAAAAATAATTCAATTCTAGCTTATTATACAAAAATATTGTAAACTTTGTATTGCAATACTCATACGGCCGTTTTTATTAAAATTTAAAAAAAAAAACGCTATTTTGAGCCGTCACTTATTTTGAAGAGTAGACTTTATTTTTTTTATTTTTCGAAACCGCTGGTGAAAACTGCTATTACATACCCACCCCGACTTATAGCCGATTAGCGGTTAGCTAACATAATTTTACGTTTCCCTGAACCAAGAACAACTATAGAGCAGGTAAACAGATGTTGTAAAATCTTATTACCTTAGCTCTTAAACTAAATAGAATTACCTAACAAAGCTCAATTCTATAATTAATTAATATAGTATACAACTTGACAATCGCGAATGAAAGCTAAAAATACCAACATCTCCTATTAAAATTAACCCTGAATTTGAAAATAATATAAAATTCCACGACTGCTTCCCTTGCGCGTGGGAGTCACCCAAGGAGTGCATTTTTATATCTAATTTTAAATGTTATTCATGTTTATTTTAATATTAGAACGCGAGTCACCATTCCTGCATTCTACAATTATATCCCCGAATCTCAATTACACATATTTAGTTCATTACGTCATATATCCTATCCTGCTATTATGTATAAAGGCCAAACCCTCGATTGTTATTCCCGACTGTCTTATACAGAAAATACATTCATAAAATACATGTGTAGCGGCGCTTAGCAACTAGATTGCGGCAGAAAAGTGTCTGAAGACATCTTTTATTATGTCGGCAGTATCTAGCTTGCAGGTTGGCAGGACCCCTTTATACCCTAGCTTTCGAGCTAATTCGACATGTTGATTATTTCATTTAGCGCTAATAATTCTTATAAATTGTATAGTTTATATACATCTTCAATATATTACGAATAGACAACCTCGAAGTGTTAGGAAGGCGCCATGCGAACAAAACTAAATGATATCAAACAATCGCCAATACTGTTGTTCTATTTATCGAGCGTTTTACAAAAGCATTCAGAGATCGGGCAAGGGTGACGTCACGTTTATCTAGAATAAGTCAGGCGATCATACCCAGTATACATTATTTTTAGAAACGTAACACATCTGCAACTAAAATTTAGGCCAGCGACATAAACGTAGGCGAGGGAAGTAGGATAAAATGGCGCGACCATTAAAACGTATTGTCTATATTTGCAATTGTTTATTAATCACGTGTATTGCGCTATTATGTCTGTGCTATTGAAATCTCTTATACAAATATACATAGATATAATATACAATATGAATACATATAGGTAGATATATATATGTTACTTATTATGATCATATAATATGACAGGATTGACAGTTTTAAATTAAATTTATAAGTCAAGATAGCTTCTACAACTTACCGTCAGGAAGTTTCTCTGAAATCGGATCAGCCTCCATCACCATGACGAGATGCCTATCGCCCTACAAAAGAAAAAAAACTTGGTTTATTACTTTGTACATACATATAATATTTTCGAAATCCAACACTAATTAACCTAACATTCGATAATAAGCAAATATGGCGTTATGTAGTCGAGTCAAGGTTAATTAAATATTCATTTAGTGCGTGTAATTTATATCTTAAGCCGCTATAAGTCATTTTAATCGCCTTCATTGTTCGATACACAGTATGCGGGATAACGATTACTGAAATTAATCGATGGATATATGTACCTACCACATGATTAGTTTTATAAAAGCGGCAAGTTGTTCATGTATCACGAATATCATTTATAATTAAATTATTTATGCATCGTTATAATTGAATGGAAGCCGTGTATACGTTTGAAGTACCGCGATAATCTTGACATATCCGTACATACTCGATTGAGTGGGAGTGAAGTTAGACCGTTATACCAAGAAGACTTTACCCTATTTAGAAATACCTGCGTGTCGATTAGATCACTTAATTCCACTCGCACTATATTTGCATTTAATTCGTGCACATTACTCATTATAACACAGAATTAATAAAACATTCAATCGTACATTACCTTCAAAGGCAATGGAAAAACAAAAAAGAAACCAAAGTGCCAGCCAACTTATTTACATCTAAATAGGTCCAAAACGCGTGCCAAAAGTGTGAGCAATAAAGTAACTTAATACGTAATATATTGCGTCCAAATTTGTTTGTCATCGTGCTTTATTTATATTTGTTTATACAAGCATACATACATATAGACATACACCCACTGGAGGTGTCCCGCATCTAATTATAAGCCGTCTAAATTCGGAGTATGAGACATCGAGTCTCGTGTCTCACTATACTTCCCAATGTGTGGTTGTGTATGCTATACTAGTATTTGTTACAATCAGTGGCGGCCTTACCCATTGCGAGGCCCTTCGTCCTTCGTGAAAAGTATGTGTACGAAAGTAGATCTGGTTGTTTGATTTACGTATTACACATATTCAGTTCTTCGTTCAATTCATGTCCATCAATATCGCATAGAATATATTCTATTTATCTATATTTTTTTAAATTGGCTTGGGTTGTTGCGCGAGGCCCCTGCAAGAGCGAGGCCCCAGGCGATTACCCCGTTCGCCACCTCCTAAGGCCGCCACTGGTTACAATATTCCATTATTAATTATCCAAATTATGGATAACCGAGTACTCCAATCTGTTCTACACCATAGTAGATTTATATGTTATAATAACATTAGTATGTAAGTTAACAATGGCAGTATACAGCAGTTAAATCAAATTGATAATTATTAAATTAATAGATTTATTACATTTATATTGACGAGTAATAGAGCTCTATTGGAACCAAACTATTAAAAATAAATAAAGGAGATCTCGGAAAGATATCTACATATCTATCTATATCTATAGTAGACAGAAATCAGAAGAAACTCGCCAATCACAGCCAATACAATATAATGTTAAGATTAGTAGTCAGGTACATTTTGTTTAGTATTTTTATTAGGCAAAGATCTCGGGAGATAGATTTATTTATAAATATTTACATTACGAGCTAACCATACGTTTGGTTCGGTTCTGAGTGTTTTAAATTTACATTCATAGCACTATATGTAACTATAAAATACCTGTCAACGTACGCAATATGCGATTGACAAAGAAAAATAAATAAACAATTTGTGAAACAGTGAAAGCGGTTTTTAGAAAGGTATACTTCTATGTATATATGTAAATGTAATGAAAAACTTAAACCTTTGCTAAAAGGCAACGACCTAAGAGATAATTTGTACAAGTCACGAAATCTTAACATTTTGTTTATCAAATCTACCAATATCATTTGTTTTTATATTTTGTTTAATTTAAAATACCTACAGATTTAATCTTATATTAAATAAATAAATGCATTTTATTGTCTCGTTTATTTCATTTACTTTACAATTTCCAAATCCTAAACATAACTTGTATGATCTGTTTCATGTTAATTATTTTTATAAATTTCATACGAAAATAAATTAAATTAAGAAATGTTTTTATTGGATAAAACATTAAACAAAAAAATAACCACTAAACCCGTATCATTACCTAAAAACAAAAACAGTTAGACTTTTTTACAGGGTGAGGTAAATAATCGAAACCGAGAGTGTCTGTGTTTTGAGGGTCAATGAAAAAGCCGAAAACAATGGTTTTTACTAATGCTCTCAGCCAATCAACCTTTTTCTTTGATCGTGGAATCGCAAGTCGTTAAAAAGATTTTATGTGAGTTAAGATTTATTGAAACTAACAGTACTTGAATTCAATTCATCAATATTATTTGGTTTAATGTGTTTTGCATGTGACAACAAGATGCAGCCTGATGAGTGGAGACAACTTCTACTGCAGAAAAACATCTTCAGAGAACTGTCACCTCCACTATGCAGTTTACTCACGTCAATTAGAAATATGTTTTATTTGAAAATGATTTGAAGCAAGCTATACTATACTGGATTATAGTCCCAAATGGGTTAGGTAGATGTGAACAACAATGCCTTGTTTTTTATTATAAATTATGGCTCCCAAAAGACTAATTGATACAGACCATGACATAACGGTATCAAGGTTATGCGAACACGCACATTTTACATAGCCGCCAGTAATTAAAACTGTTATTAACGAATGCGGAAGTTCGGGGACCTAGTTAGTAATTTGGAAGCTAGGTTAATGTGAAAATGGGACGAAAACGAACAAACTTTGAGGACCGTTTTTATCACTTCCTTAATTATAATTATCTATAAATTTTCGCTGATTTAACCCTAGTACTTCAATACATAATTGAGTACATATTTGAGTTATTTTAAGAGTTTTACTGAATTAAAAAAATAAATATTTATGAGTTAATATTGAAATGGGACCATTTAAGACCTAATGTCTAAGATATAAAATATATCAGTGTCTACAGTATGTTTATCAAAATTAAATTAATATTAAAAAAAGATAAAGAAAAATAGTCCTAGATCTCCATATCTGTATTTTACATTACCTACTAAACTAGCGCTTGTATCGTAATATTGTTACATTGGTACCAACCAAGACGCGGGTGTTATCGATTATAAACCCACGTCTAAACCAACTCAGTAACGAACGATCACTCTAAAAAATATACCAATTTTCATCGACAATCTCTAAATCGCAGTTAACTTCCAAACCGTCTTAAATTACACCTAACAGAAGTATTGGTCACTAAAATTTAATAGAATAAAAAAACAAAAGAGGGTGTGTTAGTAGAAACGGGTGTTACAACCCTAAATTGATAATTAGTTGTTATTTTACTACTACATAAATAATTAAAGAAATGTCGATGTGAAAAACTAGAATCACCCTAAGTATAATACCTTGTGTTTATAATAGCGCGTGACCTTAATCTAAGCGCCACCAAGGTCGCGCATACTACACTATAAAGGTATCTAGTTTTTTAATAGGAAATAAGGTAATCTTACACTGGGAAACTTTGTGTTCTCTTTCACGGGGTTGGGTTGTTCTAATGTTTCAAATCACATCACGTTTTAATATATCTTCATAACACATGCTTTGGTACAGTCAATATTACTAAAATACCTAAATAAATTCGCAACAGTATATCACTAATATGATAGTCCCACAATAACAACAAAAGCAAACTGATTTCATTCATATACATATTGTATTTAGTTGAATGACTGTACCATTTTAAAAATGACGTCTTCATAAATAATAATAATTTTATCAGTAGTTTTGTTATATAGTATCCCGCCTAATGTTAAGCCAAAATGCGGTCCATAAGTGGAAACAATTGCTACTTCAAACATATGTCTACCTGCAAGAGTCACCTCCTATATACCGGCTGGCGACAAAGCACGTTCTTCTTTTTAACGTTAGCAAATGCTAGAATACGCTAGTTAGAATACGCATAGCCACATACATAAAAAACAATAACACATTAATATACATAGAATTAGATCTAAAATATAGATTACGGTGAACAACCAACATAAAAATAACTAACCATATTATAGATATAATAATGCAATAGTATGTAGAATAATTACTATGTGTTTAATAAATAATGTAGCACGGATGTTTGTGGAGAAAGTGAAATGATGCATAAATGAATAAATTTACCAATCATTTCAGCAATTCGATGCGACATGTTTTCACTACGCGGCTCGTTTTTGTTGTGAATTTGCAACCAAATATCAGACCTTCATGGTTTTTTTCAAAGTAAAATACGATATTGTGATGAAAACCATGAATACTAGTCTCCATAAGTAAACAAACAATTGGTTTATTACTAATTGCCGATTTTTTTCAATTATATTATGTTTATAGTAGGTAGTTGTACATTCCACCTCATATTGAGCTAAAGCAGCGGTTCTCAAACTTCTTTGGCGAAGGAAAAAGCCTTAATATAATTATAGAAAACTGATGAATAATCATATTGCAATGTAATACTACGTAATATTTAGTTGGAATATTTAGATGTAACCTTATAATCTCCCTTTGGTAGGTATTTTTTTTAGTATTTTAGCCCTAGGGTTCCACGGAACACCACTTTGAGAATGGCTGAGCTAGAGTATAATCCATGAGTGGGGACAGCTGTAACTACAAACATGTCAGCATGCGAGTCATCTCCACTATGCTGACTGAAGAGACCAGTGTTCACTGTCTACACTGACAGAGCACACTCATTCAACCAGTACTCTCAAGCTGCTGTAGATCACTTCATAGTTGTTACTGGCTCTTTAAAGTTTAATACTTATTCCCACAAAGAATACAAAACAAAGTTTATTTACAAACATTGTATCATGCAATATTTGCAAATTAGCACCTCCAATTACCTGCCCATTGTTTACATTTGCACATTGTCTCTAAACTAATTAATGATGATGTCCTTATTGAGAGTAACACAAAGCCCAATATGCGATGGTAAATTTTATTTTGAAAAAAAAAAGAGCTATTATTTTTATAAAACACAATATTTTGCAAATTATTAGAAATTCAAAGTTCTTTAAATCTATTTAAAAACAAAATAACAACATGATATTTCTTTTGTTTTTTTTTTTTACCTAAAAATCTTTTAAAATATAAAATGTACCTAAATTTGTTAAATTATTTGTTACTTGTAATTTTTTAAATAAACATATTACAGTGTTACTAATTAATATAAATAAGCACTAATTTAACTTCTTACTATATTTATTTTTAAAAAAATACATACCAAAGAAAAAAACACACAAAGCAGCACACACAACAACAAGAACCACAATAAACCAAATTCACAAACCAACAATTACACATAGCTATATTTTATTGAGTCACTCTTTATCATTCGAGTACACTTTTCATTGTATTTGATGATTGTAGCATTTCTGATAATTATATTCTTATCAAACCAATATCTCATATTAGTTGCCGGTTTTAAATGAACTTTTATCTTTATTATGTCTGTTAAGCTTTACATATAGCTACAGATACAGGTTCTTTAAGAAAATAAATTATAAAATTATGGTAGTAAATGTGGAAAATGCCTAATATAAAATTATTCATAAAAAAGTATCAAATATGGAAATCAATTTAGTCCTTCTTTTATTAATGGCCTCAGACAATTCTGCCTATGTAGAGTATTCAGGCAAGCCCAATGAGAGATTATACATTTTTAATACACAAGTAATATATGTAAAAAAATTGTAAAAATAAATTTACATACTAAATACTGTTTGAACAGCTTATTCCATTTATTAATACAGGAGTGAAGATATAAATATTGTTATGTAAAAACTGGTTTGTAATTGTAGCATAGAGAAATATAACACCTCCACCGCAATATGTGTTCCTATTCCTATATCGGTATGTTGCATCTTGTTAATTTTAACATTATACGTAAATGGCATTTTAATAGTAAATATATATAAATTACTTACTTAAATATATATGCAAAATAATTGTAGAAAAATGCCATAGACGTAAAGTATTATAAACTTTGCATCATTGAATTATAATTAAACAAAGGTGAGCACCTCAAATTGCTTTTTAAAAGATGACACCCGTTCAAGGTTACAACATAATTCTCAACGCAATACATAAACAAACTAATAAATTACTAATATAAGAAATAATTAACACAAAATCTAATTATGTAGAAGTAAATGATACTAGAAAATTCAATTATTTTGTCTATCTACAGCTGTTAAATATTTACAATGTGCCAGGTGTTTCAAAAGTTTAGGTTGAAGATACAAAAAACTTACCAATTTCGGGTCCTATTATATATTTCTAGCACTATAATTGATCATGAACACTTTTGTTTTATCGTTAAAAAGTTTGTTTTTGTATAAAACAGGTATACTGCGATCACATAAAATTTTTCGTACGTATTTACAAACACACAGACCACTTTCTTTTCCGCGACACAACAGTGAAGATCTATAGACAAGGTAAACTCGTTTCAAATACTACGTCAATTTACGTCATAGTGATGTATTTGCTGTATCGATAAATCATTATAAATTACAATAGTCATCGCCTCAAATGCAAGAATTTATAACGTAATTTTTAGTATCCTTATATTTATTAATTGACATCTAACATTATTTGAAATATCAAGAAGCTATAAAGACATTTAAGAACACATTACGACATGCATGTATGTGATGAAATATAATAATAATTATGATTTTACCAGATATAAATATCGATATCGATAACAATGAATGAGTCCATCGCGTTGTCTATGATTATCCTTAAAATGTTGCCAGTAGAAATAAATAATTCTATAAATGGGGGAAAAGTTAGTTGTAAACTTTAACAATAGTCTTCAATACAGTACTGTTTTAATAATACAATTAAACTATACTGTATAATTAGTAACAAGAAGTCGCAATATATAATAAACAGTACTAATTAACAACTTTGAACCAAAGAATATTTTCCATATTTACGTACATGAAATATGTAAAAGACTTGTAACACTTGCGATTAAATGTCAAAATTGTATTGCAGGCACCGGCTCAATCATTCAGCCATCCGGTGCGGTGTAGTCCGAGCGGTTCGCGCTTAATAGTTTCGAACCTTATGTTGTGATATCTCGCGAACTTTTAGTTATATCAATATTGAATGGTTACTACCAATAATTTATAAATATTTGAGCTAGCACTTCATAAATATTACAGTTATCTGTTTTTAATTGAGAAAGTACACTGAAGCTGTAAAAAATTTAATAATTTTTGTGCTTTTAATTATTTTTCGTTAAAATGACGGCCTCAACGATGATTGAACTTGAATCTTGGATTATTTATCAGTGTGTCCTGAACGAATGCAACGTTTCATGCAGTTGTAAGTATTAATTATTATAAATATAATATTACTTATTAATTTATGCGCCTAGTTGCGACGTGTAATTAGAGTAAAAAATATCTTCCGATTTTTATGCATTCAAACTTCCGGTTAAGTGATATCTAAACAGCGGAAACGTCTCGCAGTTATTATTTTAAACTATTTTATATTTAAGATTATTATGATATAAAAATAATAAACTATATTTATCCATTTAACTAGGTATAGTAGAAATATTAATTAAATATATAGTATAGGTATTCGAAAATCGATTTTTTCTAAAATAAAAATAACTTTATAATAGGTCTAATAAATTGGTCACTTAAGTTAACCACAGATAAACTAAGAACGTCATACATAATTAGTAATAATTAACAAATTTATTTTGAAACTGTTTCGCTCTTATTATAGTCAATTTAAAAATCCACAAATAAAATTGAAAGCAATCTATGTACAATACATATGTTCCTATAAAGCAGTTGGTCTGGTTTCTTAGTAAATTACAACAAATTGATTTCAATTACTGAGTGCATGTTATTTGACCTTTTGGTTGAAGAAGGTATAAATTTACGTTGAGGCGAGATACGTAACCGATAATTCTGAAAATAGGCATCAAAACATTTGACTAACACCAACACTATGCTGGCTAGTAAAAATATTATAATTAGAGATGTTCCGACTAGCCGGCCACTAGTCGGTAAAGCCGACTATCCGGCCACTATTGTAGTCGGCGACTAATCGGCAAAAAGCGCCGACTATCCGGCTTGTTACTTTGTGTTTATTTCTCAATAAAATGTATGTGTTACTTCCTTGTAAAGAAAACATATTGATGACATTTATCAAACAAAATTAGTATCTTAATTAAAAAACAAATCAACATAATATTTAATGACATATATTGCAATACTGCGTGATGATATTTGAAACTATCGTCAAACTAGTGAGCTGTAAAACTCAAAAAACTTTTTTTGTTATTTATATTTGTCCACATGTCAGTAGTGACTGAAATTGCAGCGAATCAGCTGTAAACGAAGCGTCACGGGAATCCCCTAAACCGTAGTCGGCTTGGCCGATTAGTCGGCCGACTAGTCGGCTTATTTAGAACCGACTAATCGGCTAGTCGGCTAGTCGGCCAAAGTCATAATCGGCACATCTCTAATTATAATATTAAACTATTATTAACTATAAAAGCAATATTAACGTAAATAATAATTTGTTATAATTTGAGACTAGAAACATTTTCCAAGTAACTTTTAGTACCTACCAGTGCCGTGACATAGAACTTATTTAAAAAGAAACTGACTTATTTAATATGATGTAAATTTACAACACCAATCACAACACGTGTGTGCGAGTATCTGCAGTCCCCGTTGCATAATTGTAACTGAATTGGGGTGGTAATTGTTCTAGCGACAAATAAAGGCTTTTAATTTTTTCTCCATCATCGATAATGCAGTGAGTAGTAACCGAATTTAAGAGGTTTTTTTTTGTTCAAAAATTCTTGAAATTATTTTTACTGCAAAAGGTTGAGAACCTCTGCTTCAAAGGAAAATACTAAATCATCCCCTTTAAATCAATTTCATAACTTAAAATTGTTAAAATTACATTTACGCATTAATTTACGTTTTAAATTTTCATTAAAGCAAAGGGATCTAAGGGACGAGACCTGCGACCTTAGGTTATTGAACTTTGAACGTAGGTAGCAAATTAGGTTTTTGGGTGTCATAAGTTAGGAGTCTTAGTTTAGGTTTATTTATTTAATTAACTTACATTATTCCTTATTTATGTTATTTAAGTCTGCATTAGCTAAACAAAATATGAATAAGAAATCTTATAATGTTCATTTTACTTTTAAAAAGACGAGATTATCAAAGTTATATTACATTTACATAAAATTCAATGTAATTCAAATTGTAATTTGTACTGCAATAAGTTTTTTTATAGTTTCTATCAAAATACAAACAAAATCATGATCTCCACAGCACAGAGTATCATCCTAATTTTGGACCAGGGCATTGTGCGTAACATATATGTATTTATTCATTTATTTTATTTCAAAAAAATAATACGTGTACCAATAGATTTTTAACGGTTTACTACTATGTATTTTGATTATTGTAATTTCGAAACCTTTGCATCTATCGTAAAATACACGTGATAGTAAACCGAATAAAGTCTACAAAATTCGCAGATGTTAATTAATGTTCAACATAAAATTATTTATAATATATTTCATCAAAACGAACATCAGAAAGTTAACATAATAACTCAAACAGTGTAGTATTTCTACACCGTTGCTATGATATTGGATCCTTAGCTACATCGGAAAACTCCCTAAATATTTCTCTAATCGATTCGTAGCAGATAGCGACCCTCACGCACCTTTAGAGAGACAACCCTGAGAGGAAACCAAGGACATGTCCTTGAAAATGCGCAGCCCGGGACTTCCTTATTCGTGAGCAAAAGCGCCATTAAATCCATTTCAAGGATATATTTTGTAAACAATTTTATAGTATATTGGCGGTTATTCACGAACATGGTTTAACTACTTTCTTTTGTTTTTACTCTGGTTATTATAAAATGAAATTACAAAGAAACATTTGAACAGACAAAACAAATGAAATAGAACATTTCGAAAATTTCCATATTCAAATGCGTTAAAAATCACATAATCTTTTGAATTAGTCAAATCATGTTCGCACATAACCTCATACGTCACGAATTCTTTTAAATTTTTTAAAAGACAGTTTTGTATTAATAAATTTAATTAACTATTTTAACTGTAGCACGTAATTCACAAACAAAATGTTAATTGTATTAAACAAAAATATTAAACAATATTAATTTATCTAATTTATAAAATATTTTATGAAATATATGTTCAAAATGACAACGCTAAGTCCTCCCAAGATCAATAGAATGTAATAAATGTTGCAAGTAGATATGTGGGTAAGTTTCAGATTTAGAATCTGTTTGTGAATTCTGTGCAAGTAAATAATCACAAAGGTTCAATCAGTCTTGATCCTATAGTTTGTATTAGAGCGAAACCTTATTGAAACACTGGGCAGGGAAATTAGGTCAATGTTTTATGTAAAATAATTCAATTTTCAACTTGAATGTTCAACAATTTCTTTCACATTTTTATGAGAGGAATCTCGCGTTCGAAATTCAATTATCAACAATTGAATAGACCACAAATGAGAAATACGTTCAATTAATTATTTTTATTCAGAAAGACATTCTATTTCTCAAGATGTATAGGGTAATTCATAGAAAAACTAGGTTGCATATTCTAATTTGACACGGTTTATGTATTTGTTATATATTCAGGAACATTCTCAAAGTAAGTCGATGCATTGCTTCACTTCTTTGTAAGCTAAATGTATGAAGCTATGACGTCTTGAATGACGCAGAATAAAACTTGAATTGGATAATACAATTTTATCCCAAGGGAGATAAACAGGCGCATTCTAGGACGTGCTGATTTTGTATACGCCATTAAATTTGTTTATTACGTGTAGCCAAAAAATATGTCAAGGGTAAAAGAGGAAATATCAAATAATTCTTTGTTTACGCGTATAAAACTGACTTTATTATCTAAAAGAGTTTAAAACCGCCCATTTAGAACATTGAAGTTACAATAAATATAAAAAAAAATAAGTGGAATTTGGTTAACAATATCCGAACAATGTTTCCGTTCTTTTAATTGTCGTACTGTTCCTACTATTCCCTAATTATTACATCGCTGGGCCCTATTAGCATAATCTGAACTAAAATTTCGTCAATTATCTTTTTTTTCGTTGAAATAGCTTCAAATGTAATTCTCCATCTAATGCAAATTAAAAATAACAACAGCTTTAAATCGTTCTTATGTAATTTGTGATTTTCTGCATCCTACCATGCTATAGGATCCGATGACATATACTATAATATATTTGTTTTTTATAATACAGTGGTACCTCGATATACGAGTGCTTTGAGATACGAGCCGCCGAGCGAGCGATATTTTGCTTTGAGATACGAGCAATTTGACATACAAGTAAGGTTACGGAACGAATTAAACTCGTATGTCGGGGTACCACTATATACTTACTTTCTTTATACAAAAATTTAAATATATTATACACTCAATTCCATTATAAAATAAACCATATAAACTCGTTTCATTATAAATGTAGAGAAACAGGGTGAGCTTCCCGTCTTGGCGAACTGGCAGGTGGGCCTGACAGCTGTTTCCCTATCATCTGTAACGGTCACTTGTGTAACCACGTGTAGGGGAACAATGTCAGCTATTTATAGTTAGTTGGCTATTTACACGTCTTATGGTAGGTAAATAATAAAAAGGTAACCAGAATCAACGTTTTTGTCAATCAACTTAATCTGTAGCAGCGACAAGGCAAAACTCTCAAAATGTTGCATTAAAGTCAAAATAAACGTGATAGTAAGCCGCATAAAGTTTTCTTAATTAAGTAAATCATATTCGCGAATACTCTTTTAATCACTGTTAAATAAATAAATTTATAAAATGAGTAATGAATGTCGTAATTCATTAACAGAGTATTGCGTGCAAAGTGAATTGTAAACTATTTTTTCTCCGAATTATCCACGTATCATGAGTCAAATACTCTTTATTTACCTTTTTGTTATATGTCACTATAACGTAGTGCAGCGGTTCTCAAACTTTTTTGACTAAGGAAAAAGCCTTAATATAATTATAAAAAACTGATTTATATGTATTTATTAATCATCGTATTGCAATGTAATATTACGTAATATTTAGTTGGAATATTTAGATGTGGATGTATTTTTTGCAGTATTTTAGCCCTAGGATTCCGTGGAACACACTTTGAGAATGGCTGACGTAGTGTAATTCTTTTTATAATTGTACAATTCATCTTTCCTATTAATTACTGTTAAGCTTGGAATTTATTGTACAATTGAGATCCTCGGACTTTAAACTCTCGCTATAGGTAGGTATCCATAAAGATTTCAAAACGTCTTATTAAAATAATTAAAAATAAACCCTATAGTTGGTAAGATTAAATTGTTTCAATAACATAAATAACCTAAAACATGTAAAGTTTTTAAAAAAAATCTTACTATGAACTAACTTATGTTTAAGTTAATTAAAAGAAATAAAAGGTAATTTTTTTAACGAGATCAAAACAAAGAAATAACAGAATTAGTTTTACATAAAGCCACACCCTTTTACACTTAACCTTAATACTGTTGATAATTATTATCATTAAGCAATATATAATAAAAAAACATGTTTAAACAAACATGGCTTCCTTTGAGTCATTCCAAAAAGATCCTCTATGACTAACGTAAAAAATGCGTTGTCAATACAAACAAGCGTTCGTTCATTTATAAATTCAGTACACGATTTTGTCGAGATCCAATTTTGTTCGAAACATAATTAACTAACATGCTTTATATGATACTAATCCCATGGGCGTTACGTTAGTATTGCGTGAGTTTTTAATACTCAATATTGTATAACATACACAAATAGCGGTGATGAAATATGCAATCAGGTCGATGGGAAGATGTATCATAAAACGTCCAACAAAAAAAAACCCAATCTATACATATATACAGACAATTTTTTCCCCTTAAATCTCTGTTTGGTTTTTGTTTTATTTTATTTTGTAACGTAATAACAAATTATGTATTTTTATTAGAAATGTTATCTAGTCCTTAATCCTAAGTCCTAGCCTATAATTAAAATTTCATTTAGTTTGTATAATAGTAGTCCTTTTTATAATATGTAGTTCTAATTTAATTTTGTAGGAAGGCTTTATAAATAAAGAAATACACTGTGAAATAGACTACGAGATTTTCAATATCATATTTAATCTAAAACTAATGATTTAATTTATTAATTAATTCAAAAGACTATCGCGTATATATTAATTATTCCACTGATTAATGCAAATATTTCGAAATAGGAGTTGCTTTGTAACCCACTTGTTATTGATAGATAATGTATCTATGCATTAGTACCAATTGTGGATTGATTTTTTAAAAAAATATTTATTTTTTACAATTTTTCAATAATACAGACTCAACAGCCAATCAGCGCATTTGTGTTCAATAGTAACTTATTTTAGTCATTAAATGCTTCTTTTATAACCTCGTGCGTCGTCCCTCAATGGATTAAGCAGAGCCTTTACAAGTATATACTTTTATTAAGTCCATCTATAAAAAGCTCATCTGTAATTAGAATGTAAATACAAAACCGGTTTGAGTCACGATCTAGGCTAGACACGTCTAGGTGGACTATGATGACCTTCTTGAGGTCACTTCCCACATATCTGACATATCCTCTCTGTTATTGAGCTATACCTTTAGTAATACATATATTACTGATTTGTTTTGTACTATGCTTACAAATAATAAAAACAATAATTTACACTTGGTACCGTCCCCATACAACTTCAGTTTTTTTTTTTGCTAACTATACTTTCTTGTCAACATTGACAGTAGTTTTTTTTTAATATCGACAAACACGAGGTGTAGCAGTTGATGAACATAATTACACTCACAGAGGGATTAAGGCCTATATTCAGAAATGACACTCAAGTATTTATTATTTGAAACGATATTTTGGTGGAGCGTTTATTCTCGAGTCGAGCTTGAGTATAGATTCACTTTTTTCTTAATAAGCGATATACTTAAGCATGTATTCTACACTCAAGTAACGACCAGCAGATTAAACTACGCTCGAGCGACGTTCTGAATAACGGGTAAGATTATAAAAATAAATCCTAAATTCATATTTAAAACATCGTATTTAACAAAAAATGCACTAAGAAGATGGATCAATAAAGTTAACTGTATTTTATAAGTGAAATGTGTGTTGGTAATTGAGCGGTTGAAATCATGAATTGAGGGCATGCGGTTTTGTTCCACGAAAATATCTGCACATGCCGTTGACCAATACTGTTGCTCCTTGTTAACGACATTTATAATTCACTTTAATTGGAGATTTCTTTTTAACAATCATCATTGTATTTAGGTAATTTATGAATTACTAGCTTTTACTCGCTTCGCTCACATTTAAATCATTAAATAAGTATCAGAGATCATTTCAGTAGAAATGAACCAATATGATTCCAAACAGCTGAAACTATAGTCAGTTGGAAACTATAGTAAAATTAAATATATATTTTTTGAAATAAAAAGTATCCTATGTTACTTCTAGTATCTCCAAAGATATGTGTACAAAGTTTCATGATGATTTATTAAGTAGTTATTGCTTGAAAACGTAACAAACAAACTCACATTCATATTTATAATATTAGTAGGGATATATTTATATTATGTAAGTATAATAAAATTTTATTTTAAGCTATAGACGAGCCGACAGTTACCGCAAAGCAAATGTTTGTGGGTAACAATCACCCGCGCTATGCCGGCTTGAATAGTCTCATTGTCTCTACCCAGCAATAACAAACTAGATTAATAACCATAAGAAGCCTGCTAACACTCGTTGAATCAATTAGCTGTAACAAAAGTTGGTCATAAGTTCCAAACTAAATCCGCTATGTATTTAGTAACGTCAAAGTTATAAATGATCTAACTCAAATAGCTCCTGACTAACTTAAGGAAACTTGATGGGTCTTACCTATAAAATTTATTATTCAAGTTAAAATATAATAGCTATTTTATTACGAGAAATGATAATTTTGTATGCTATTAATTTATTATTATATATTAATGTAAGGATCATCGTGGAACTCTTTTTAGGCACTCGTAGGATTGGGTTATGTGGTGTCGTGGATCTCCTGGCATAGTCCCTTACAGACTTAAAAAGAGAACCATCAATATTCTTGGGATAAATTATAAACTCGGCTACATTAAATACAGTGACGTACACTTGAATAAGTAGTTAGTACATAGATAAGGCCGAGAAATATTAGCTCGGCGCTATTGGACCGTATCAAGTTTCACGACGGCCGACGTGATGTGATTCCATACGTACTTACACTTCCGTATTATTATAGTTTCTATGATTAATTGTAGCTGAGTTAAGCCGAAGCTTATTATTCAAAAAATCCATTTCAATAATATACAGTAAATTATTAATTATATACACTAATTGATTATTGGAGTACATCTACTATAGGAACGTATTTTTTTCAAGCTGGTATAGTGGACGTGACTGTAGCCTGCAAACATTTGCTGGTGCCCACAGCTGGTCATATACTATGTTACTGTTTCAAAATACGGAGATGGTTAAATCAATAATCTATGAAACATGTTATACTTACAAAAGGCAAAACTGCAAATTAGTTTTAGAATTCAAAATATTTAGAACTGCTTTCTTGAAACTTGTGAAATAAATAATCGACATCAAAAGTATACAATTTAGATTTCGATTATTTCTTCTGAATTATGTATTTACTTACAATTAAATACCATAAGGCGTATTACCTTATAAAACAAAAGAATGCTAACGATTTTATTGTTTCCATGAAGTTGTTATAATCTTCTTAAATCTAATTCTTTTTAATAAAAAGTGTTGTTATCATTCATCAACGCAATTTACTCGAATCCCACTGCGCCGTATGTTGTTTCTTTCGATTGTACTTATTTGTTACAAAGAATCTCACGGTTTTACTCGTCGTATGAAAGTTTAGAGAAGTTGCATTTATTTTGGTTGTATTTTTTAATACTAATTAGTAGGTTCCGCTATTTATTTTTTTTATTATATAGATTTAGTTCACAGATGATATTCTAAAAGCAATTGTCGTAAAAATAATTTATGGCGTCATTTGAAAATGTTCTGCTAAAAGTTAGCATATAAAACACTATATGTATATGTGTTTACTGTTAACGAATAAATTGTGTCCCCGCAAAATAGCGGCAAATTTAAAAAAATTTCGCCTGTAAATACTGAGTGAAGAAAAATCCAAGCCGGCAATTTCATTCAATTATAGTATGTTCTTATTTTCGATATTATACACTCTACATCTTCATACTTAGGAATAATAAATAAATCAAGGTATCCTCGTGCAACTTTCCATTGCTTTCGACATAAATATACGTCAATAATTCGCAGTACAAAACGTCGGAGAGACAGATCCAAACTCTTGCTAGAAAGCTTAAATTTTACATAATAATGTTATCCACTCGACTCGTTCCCCTAACTATATCGTGGCTATATAATATACGTATATATATTACATCTGGAATGTATCAAAAGGTGAAACTTGCAGCTGCTTCAATTATTTTTCTTGAATAAAGCTGAAGGTCGTCAGTGCGATTAAATTCACGGAATATGTTTAAAAGAAACCATTATAAGTTAGTTTGGTGTCTCTTTGTTTTCATTGGCTAAATGTAGTTGATTTCTATTTTATGACTGTCTCTGTGGCGCGGTGGTTGGTGCGCTTAGATATATAAAATAAAAAATAAGATTATGCGTTAAAAAAAAATTCCGAATATTTCCTTTTCTGTTGCTAATAATCCACTTATATTTGTCGCCATATTGAATTCATTATTTATTCCACGAGCAAAGGCGGCCTCTCGAATGAATTTGATATTTTCTTTGTGAAATTTTATTCAGTATTTTTTGTTGAAATCACGACAAATTGTTTGAAGAATTATTATTTCAACATTTACTACTTGTTTGGTTATAATAATATTTTGATTGGTAGACAGTTTAAATATTGTCATTGTTATGGTTTCGTTTAATTTAATTTTTTTTTTTATTAGGTTTTATTAGGTTATTAGGTAAAACAAAAGAATTGATTTTGAAAGAAAGGTACGTTAATATTATTTGTATGTATTATGACTGTTATATGAAGAGTGATATGATAGGATAAAAACAGATATATTAAATTCGATATCAAACTGCTTCCAAATTTCTGCATATATTCGAATTACAAACATTACCAAAAGGGGAAATATAATACACACAGAACATAATTAGGTCTTTAATTCAACTTTAATCTATAGAAGGCTTTTAACTAAGCCAAAAGTGACTTAACTCTGGATTTGATTTCCAATTACCGACTAAACATTGATGTTGATAATTATTTATAATTTATTTATTTGACAGTGGACGACGACTCAAAAATTGTACGCGTCTTGTCTTGCAATACGACACCGTAGATATTCAGAAATCAGAATAATGAATATGGCAAATAGAATAGCGAGTTTTGAAAAGAAACCGTAACTACGCGAGGACAGACCGCAGACCGGTTGTCGAGCACATATTCTCACGCGAACTGGAAATATAATTAATGCGTAACGATGTTATTTAGTACAATAGTGACATCTGATATCTTATTAAATTTAACGTCTTTCATTTTAGGATGTTATTTACGCTTTTATTAGCATATATTTTAACACGATTTAAAAATTAACTGCAATTTATCTGTTAATAAAGTATGTATAAAAATACATTGGTACATACACCGAATGTTTAAGTAAAATTTACAAAGATAACTGGACTAATGTTTTTTATTGAAAAGGTAACCTGGTATAACAGTCACAGTAAAATGAAATGAGTATAAAAGTGCAGCAATTCGGCACTTTCTAAGGTCATTTTGAAACAGTGAATCACTCTGTACAAATAAAAAATACCCTACTTTTATACAAACAAAGACGTAATAAGACAGCTTTGCGCACATTTAATGCGGTATAGTTATATGGAATACGATATGGTTGCCTTTAGAACTGTTGAGTATTGTTCTAAGTACGTCATCCACATAGTAAGGGCTATTGTGTTAAAACATGACTGTGTATGGAGCTTTTAATATACATTGAGGGGTTTATTACTTGAGTAAACAATTAAACAGCTTGATAAACAGTAATGTAATAATCGCTAATTTAAATTATGATTTATTTAAAACACTATTCTGTTCACACAAAAACGACAATGGGTCACATGACTGCATAATACTTAAAAACATTAAAACGTCTAGTCAGAATTGGTATATTTCATAGATACCTTTGACATAAAAGACAAACCAAAATTACTCGTGTTATTTCATTTTTAATATCAATATACGTCGTAAGTGTAGTTAATCAGTAATACCTTAAATACGTTCTTATTATAATGAAATATTTGATTCATCATACTAGTGAGACGCTTAATACCAGCCACAAGACTATAATGTAAAAACGAAAAGCATAATGAAGCCGTTTTATTAAGGAGGGAGTAAACTTTATTCCCAGTAACCACATCCGGACAAATGAACGCAGACTGTCCGTTATTCTGTTTTTAAGATAAAAGGATTTTAATTTTAGAAACAGGAAAATGGTGCGGTTGTTCTAATGTCGTTTAGTTTACTCTGTTGCGGTTGACTAGTGATAAACAAATATATAAATATAAAATCGACTATTAGTGTTGTTCTCATATCGATAATAATTAGAGACGCAATTAGTGCTATTCAAAAAAAACACGTCTTTAAGTTTTATGACGTCATTCGACCGTTATGTGATATCATATCGACTTGAAATGAATAAGAAATACACATCAATAATTTAATGCTCTTCAAATTTATTTTATGTAGTTTTTATCACATTTTTTAAGATCAAAGTTTAAAGAAAGTTAATGGTTTTTATAGATGTTTTAAAATCCTTTTTAAGTTAATTGCTTTTCACATAAAATAAATAGTACTTACGTTTATGGTTTTTCAGGTTCCCCAAAAGTAATTTATTTAATTTTTAATTTATATTTCTGTTTTTGTTTTGTTTTGTTTCATTGTTTTTGTTTTCTTTCTTTTCAGGAGCCGCTGAGTTGTTTTGAGTTTATTTTTCGCTGTGACTTATTTAAGCAAAATGGTTTCGACGTGTAAGTTTTATTTTATTTTAGTTTGTTTATTATTTTACGCTTTATTTTTTTGTTATTTTAATTGATTTACAAACACTTTTTAATACTAACATATTTTTAATTTGGTACACAGTATAAAATAATTTTGGTGATGGGTAATATAACTAACTAAAAATTGTTGCTGTAAAAAAAAATGAAATAGTACATTCGGCTCAGGTGCGAACATTTATCTCCTTCAAGACTTGTCAATCAGCATATGACAACAGACCTTAAGAAAAGGTCTTTGAACGGACCCTCTCAGTATTCATTGAACTACGAGTTTCCCTTAATAGTAAGGTCGGCGTCCTTTACCAAAAAAGGGTAACAAACTTTCCCTTTTGTAATTAAAGCCGAAATACTGGAGTTTCAGCTCAACTTCAACACGACGAGACGCTTTTTTTTTGTATTATCACACATATGTGTTCATAATTAAATAGGTACGTATATGAATACGTTTTGTGTTTTTGACAATGGCAAGCTATTAAAAGTAATCTGATTATGAGGATGGACTCTATTTACCTCATTTTTGGCTCCAAACGTTCGTCTGAGTCACTCAGTATTTAGATATATTCACATTATTTAACATAAATTTTGATTGAAATTGATTAATCTAACTTAAACATATTTTCCAGCTTACTATAGCGTTAATTTTTTATTATTTTAATTAGGTATTTTGAAAATTTTAAAGTTATAATAGTTGTGGAAGTTACTGACACCATCACACCGGTTCACAACCAATTTATAAACAAAATAAAATTGAGAAAGGGACAATCTAAGAGATGCTAGTTGAAAACTTTAAATTATTATTAGTCATTCTTCTTTTAAAATTTTAAAAACTTTTTTTTTTAACAATTTACGCCTCAGTTTCACTTCGAACTAATTCCATGTTTTACAATTGATATTTAATAATAATAAAGTTTAAGTTTAACATATTAAAACGTATTGTAGGTATGTGTATTAACGTGATACAGTTTTTAGTGGTTCAGCCAGTTTCATACACCGTTCAAGCAATACTAAGAAATCTAAATTTAACAAGATAAAGAAGTTTGTTTTAGAGATTACGTTAATTAAATATTATGATTTTGGGTAGCTTAATAATATAATACATTTAAATTACTTATCTACTTAATCTTATACCTAATGAACGCAAATATGGTGTACAAAAAATAAACACATTCGATTAATAATGATTTTATACTACAATAAAAATCAGTCCTGTAATGTCAACTTGGGGGGTATATACATTATACATATAATAATAAGATAGGAATTTTGCGTAAATTCTAGGATTCCAATTTATACTACAAGTAATTAACAAGCCGGTCTCTATAGCGACTAATGGATACAAATAATTATTATATTATATAATAAAAACAAAGGTTTTGAGCTTTTCCCGTAGTACACCCGTAGTACAGTGTAGTCTCGTCTGAGGTCAATACATTATTATTATATATTTAATTTACCATTAAACTTGGCAATATGTAGCCCAATGAAGTTTAAATCCCAACGGAGTAAAGACTAGAAGAGCATGCACAATGCACATGGTCAACGACATAGTGACCTTTTATTAACAACGTTTACTGTCATACTGAAAGGTCACACGCAAAATAGTTATTATACTTTATTTCCAGGCAACACAGAGATAATAGGTCACTCATTCATAGAAATATGTATATTGCATTACGTAGATGTAAAATCACAAAAAATACCATGGAGTTTAATTCATAATTAAATAACACAATTTGTTTATAATATTCAAATAAAACGGTCAACCATCAATCAAGTTATAAGAAATATTATGTATTGCGTTTGTTGTCGAATTAATAATAATCAAATAAATAGCTGTTTAATTGCTCATACCGATAATAATTAGATAAAATTCTTATGAAAGTGTTAGTGTGGATTAAGTACATTTTCTTAGCACTTTACAGAGCCTTAGGAGCTTTACAGTCATTGTAATCGCAACGAAAAGTTTATTTGTAAGGTTGTTTGTTCAGTTGTCACTTGAAGAGCACTTAAACGAATTTGAATGTCCGAGTCTACCTAACTAAATTATTTAGGGCACTGTCATTTTAAGGCTATAAACAATTTGTGCTTTCAAGTAATATTTATGGTTTACTATAAGCAGGAAAATATTCACCACCGGAAAACAGCATTACTGGTTATAGAAAAAAGCAAAAGGGGAAAGAATGACGCAAATTTTTCTACGAAGGTGTGTTCCAGTGGATAGTAGTCTTAAAGCTTTTATGACCAACTAAATTGGGGTAGTTCCCTTTGTTAAGGGTTGTTACGTCAATTTCTAAGGGCGACCTTTGTGGCTTTCATTTATTTGATTTATGACAGTGACTTTCGTATTGGTCCTTATTACTAATGTATTGGTTTACAGTGTTCGTGTGTTTATGTGTTTTTACTTTCATTGAACAGCAAAATCGTCTTGCTATGGGTGTTCAAGCTTCATAAAACGTATGCGATTAAAGGTATAATGTGATAGTTACAATTTACGAAAGCTTTAATTTTAAAAAGGTCGAAGTTATTTTGCCTAGACTTGTTACGATTATTGTAGTATTATAGTTAAATCTCGAAAATTCTAGAACTATTCAACTTTTATATGAATCACCATTTGCGTATTAGTGTCCAGGGTAATCGACCGTTTTATGAACATTTTCAGGAATATAACAATGTCGTGTTCAAGTTCATTAATTTGTCATGGGTTTTGGTTGTCATCCTCGCGGCCACGATGATTGTCAATTTATTAAATGCCACCCCTTTCCTGTCTCTTTGTATTTGATTTTAGAATTTGAATTCCAAATGATTAATTGAGTTTGGTACCTATTGTTTATTTGGAAAACTAACTGATACAGTCTGTAATAAAAGATAGTTATTTGTCCTGCTTAATTCTATTTTAAAGTAATATGTAGGTAATAATCATCTAAATATCTGAAATACTATATCTAAGGGTCGTTAATTCAGTTCTTAATAACAAAGTAACCTTAGTATGAAAATTCTGACTTGAAATCTTAAGGTTTTTCAAAATTCTTTATACGACTTACTTCCATGTTTATTTTGATTAATTTAATTCCACGTTTCGAAAATTTTGCAGCAATTGAAGTCGAATTAATCAAAATAAACGCGATAGTAAACTGCATAAAGTCTTTTCAAATCAGCTAAATAATATTCGTGCATGACCTCAAATATATTCTTAAATAAGCGTGTCCTTAACTTATGGAAATAATTTCTTTAATCAAAATTCCAACATTTTCCTTGGATAATTACTTCTAAGTCCCTTGAGCTGAAACAATGTAGTTAAAACGACTATGTCAACAATGTTTCAGGGACGTCGCATACAAGTGTCAAGGTATCTTTGACCCGTTTTATTAATACTTAAGGACGGTATTATTATTTATATTAATGTAATACAAGCTTATTATTTATCTACCTTCGCTATGCCGGCTTGTGGAATGAACTGTCCCGATTGATAGGCTACCTCTGAGCTGATATCGAAAAGCGACCAAGTTTCTTCATGAAATTTGAAAGTTGTGGCACTATTTTGAACAACGACTTTATCTGCCTACCACTCTCAAGCGCTTTTCATGATTTATTAACCCAAGACTATATTGTAATATATTAAAGCCTTTCTTCCGTTTCTACGAAACCATATCTTAGTCACTGTTCTGAGTAAAATTAACTTTGTTATGAATAAGCCGCAAACATATTATACTTGCGAAATCTGCGATATATCATTGTATCATATTGAGATGTATAAGTAGGGAAATAAAATAAGTCTTTTTAAACAATTTACAACGTAGCAACATAATTAATAAAATAATAATTACAACAATATATAGGTACTTTATAAAAACAAAATAATAAAAATTGTTTATTTCCAGTAACACTTTTATCTAACGTATTTCATTTCTGGTATAATGAAACCTAATTAGTTTTAATTAGAATATCCGTTATAAAAACAAGTGCCGGTAATATTTTTATTCTACTGCGAAGTTTACAAAATATATCTCTTCTAATTATTATACCTACTTTAAAGTACCAAACTAATCAATAACTATTTATTTATATCTTGACCTTCATTAATTCTTGCTTCAATAGCCATCGCTACAATATATCCAAAGTATGTAGTAAGTAGGTATTGTGTACATTTAGGAAAAAATATAGTAAAGTTCAATTCCGCCAGTGACCAACAGATGGCGCTCGCAAATTCTGAAACACAACACGATGATTTTCATACCACTTTAATATTGGAAATGTATGATTCTTTTTTGTCGCCAAAGTTTAAAATTTTATAACAATTAATTTACACGTCCTTTATCCTCTGTTATTAAAATATTCCACTTTGTTAATATTTTATTTCGTAAATACCCAAATAAATGAGTTATTATCAGTTGAATTAATTGCACGTATTTTTGTGTTTAAATTTAACTTTTAATGACATTGAATATATCTCTTTTGAATTGACTGCCGGTAACTGATTTATATTTAATTAATTTACATTCAAAAAATAGAACGTTGTGTGTAACCTCACGATGTGACAGAGTAGTAAACGCTTCAGTCAGAGGACGTTCGTTTAAATCTATGTTGTGCTTGCATCTATAGCATAGAATAGAATATTCTAGTTTGGGTTGAGGGCACTTATATGAGTGTGTATTTTTTATCATGACGCATAGCCTAAAAATTTTAGGAACTTATGAAAAAATTCGTAAAGACAGGCTTTCTGTTAAAGACAGGATCGATAACAGTCGCGTGTCGCACGCAACTTCCACCATAATTTATATAATGTCAGCTTTAATATTACATGCGTCGAATAAAAACTTTTATAACGAAAAAGTTTTAAAGTGGACGTCTTTGTAGTGTTTTTAAAAACCTAGTTTTTTTCCTGACAGAGACAGTGGTATCTACGACGTGTATGCGGATTTAATGGTGCTATTTTCTTTTTTTATTACTTTAGTGTGATTTTAGAGCTTTTATGCAACATTGTAGGTATTTTGTTTTTACTATGTAGTTCTTACTTTGTGTTTTTATAGTATCCTGGTATTAGACACAATTTGCTTGATTTTAGTCTTAATTTTAAAGTTATCTAAATTTGCATTTAAACTATAAATCCCTATTGATTTTACATTTCATTTAAAAAGTATCCCTTCATTGCATCTTAAATATCATCGCTCACACTGTCAAAGGTTAGCTGGTACATAATGCCAATGACGTTGAGCTCGTCTATGTACAATAATGAATTTATTATTATTTATATTTATTTACTACCCCATTCTGTAAATAAATGTAGGTACAATAATCATTGTGTTATTTTATATTACTCTCATTTAATTTAAAATAGATTAATCTATTAATTAATTTACATATGTGACCTTTTCTATTTATCAATCGATAAAATATAGCATAAATAGAAGTAGGTACATATGTAACTTAAAAAGTTCTTTTCGGGTATCATTAACGATACCAATATTATATTTCCTTTTTTATTGGTAAGCCATATATAACAGTAATTGATACTCGTAAATCCTGACACGTGATTTGGGTAAAATATTTATGATTTCGTGATGTTACTTAATATAGTGGTGAATCGAATTCGAGTAACTTTTTGATATAATTAATAACTTATATTTTTTTCTTTATATACATTTCTATTATATACTATTTCATTCCAGGAATTATCTTTCTGTATATAAAAACTATTACAGTAATACCCCGCTTTACGCGACCCCGTTATGCGCGGTTTCACTATAACACGAAATTCAAATTTATTATTAAATTACGCGAAAGAGTGCGTATAAACATAATGTAGTCATCAACTTCTCTATGGTCGCGGGAATTTCATTTAACGCGGTTTTTTCCGGAACGTATCCCTCGCGTAAAGCGGGGCATTACTGTAGTCTCTTTGTAGACTTATTGGCTAGATATGATTTATTTCTGATCATCTGTTAGGAAAAATCTTAAACTACGGCGATAGTAAAACTTCTTAAAAGAGATTTCCATAATTTATTGCTATTACTAGCTATTACAGCTCATCAAACCCAATTAGAAAAGTATAAACGAGTATTATACGAGTGAACCCGCGGGGCAGAGCTAGTTTATTGTGTACCAAATTAATATTTTGCGTCGTATAATAAATAGGTCACACGTATGAAAGTCATACGTGAAATGAGAAAATTATAGCTCATAATATGTCATATCCATATGAAGACTTCTCAAATTGAAGACTTTAAATAGCTTTAACCCAATTAGGAGGGGCTTGATTAAATATATTTATTTGAACGTTTAATACATTAAAGCAGTGATTCTCAACCACTGTGCCGCGGCACTTTTGTGTGCCGCCAAATTTCAAAAGTGTGCCGCCAAATTTTGCAAATATATAATAATGTTAATATTATTAAATTATATCATTTAAAAAGAAAATTATTTTTAACATGAATACCTATACCTATATTTAAATCCACAAAAAAATAAATTATTTTATTATTTGCAACGCGTTTTTTCTTAGTGCCAAATTATGATGAAGCGGCGTGCATAGCAATAGGAATATGTCTCAAGTCGGCGCATTTTTACGACCAAATATAAATGAAATTATCAAAAAACATCAAGCTCAAATTTCGCATTAAAAATATTTTTATTATTAGCTTGTAATTAATCCCTTAATAAACGTTTATTTATTATTGTAGTATATATTAGTTTATTTCGTATATTTAAAATTTTTGTCATAAACTATTTATGCAGTGTGTTGTAGTAAGTAAATAATTTTTATCTTTTTCTTTGTGTGCCGCCAAATTTTGAAATCGTTAAATATGTGCCGCAACAAAAAAAAGGTTGAGAATCACTGCATTAAAGAATTGGGTATGTATATAACTGTAAAAGAACGAGAGAGCTATAATTGAAGGATACGAAAAAGTCTAAGAGCAAGTTAGAGTGTAACTGTCTCCCCTCGTCTGCTGTGGGTAACTTCCCGGGTTTTAAAGGGAATGATATTTATTGAAGTATTAAATGTTATTTAATTAATTTAAAAGACTGCGGCTTACTATTGCGTTTATTATGATTATTTTTAATCCGATGTTTCGTCTATTAAAGTAACCTGAGTAAACAGCTAAAAAATTAAACCCATAAATAAGTTTTCTAATAAACCAAACCGTGACATTTTCTCGTAAAGTAAGTAGGTAACCCTAAACTTGGGATAGTATTCGACTTTGCCTCATGTAGTTTGGTAATTACAATTATTGACAACCACTAACACCTTAGAACAGCGGTTCTCAAACTTTTTTGGCGAAGGAAAAAGCCTTAATATAATTATAAAAAACTGATTTATATGTATTTGTGAATAATCATATTGCAATGTAATATTACGTAATATTTAGATGTAACCTTATAATCTCCCTTTGGTAGGTATTTTTTGCAGTATTTTAGCCCTAGGGTTCCGCGGAACACCACTTTGAGAATGGCTGCCTTAGAAACTCAGACTTTTACTTATTCGGGATTTATTACTATTAAGAAATAAATAATAACCACCAACTAGGATCTTGTACCTACTATGTTTTTTGTATAATAAAATATTTATAAACAAAATGACGAATAAATATCTGTTTTGACTGGAAATTGAATTCGAGACCTCTGGTAACAATTTAACGTCGTAACCATTGACAAATAGATATTTATTTCGACTCTGGATGTTAAATGTTTGAGTCGCCCACATAGTACGTATATCTTAGTTTGCTGAAGTACCTACATTGTATGTATTAAAAAAACATTATAACTAATTAAATTGCCTTTCACATACAGCCTATCCCATTCATGATACAAGTATGAAGATAAACTGTGATCATGGTTCTAATAGCATCGCCCTTCAGTTCAATTAAAGACAGATTAGTTCTAATTGTTGCTTGTAGAGGTTCATTGAACTTTAATTGTTCACATAATTGTGAGATAGGTACTTAAAGGTTAGAACGTACATGTACGTAAGGATACGTACATCCAGTAGGTACGTGTGAACAATTTCATAATTATGCTCACGTGCATTATTTACAAGTGACCAATAATAACGTATGTTATATTACTTATATTTATCGACGATCTGCAGCAGTTCGATATCCAGAGATCCCGGTTTCAATTCCCGCTCAAAACAATTTATAAATATTAGTATAAAAATTAGTTATTTGTTTTGGGTTTAGTAGTTATACGTTTATGTTTTCCTTGTCCTATATATCCTAGTTTGAGGTCAGGACATAGCGTTTATTTATTATTTATTTGTTTATGTTTTTGTTACTAACAAAAATACACCACTACGTACATTTTTAATGTCAGAGGAAGCGTATAAAGTAAGGATGAGACGCCGCTGTAGTAAGTGAATTTATGCCCAACCTGTCAAAAGTTACAATGTCACCACTTGAAGTTTATATTAATTGCACTTAAGACTTTTTAATATTGAGAAATAAATAATATTGTGTTGTATGTATATATATGTATTTTCGTTTTTTTTAAATTATCGTTATCTGTTGATTATTAATTATATCGTGTTATTAAAGTGATTATAGTAATGAACTCGGTGTTATGCATTCCATGTTCCATGCGCCGCTCGCTTTCTTTCCTACTTATAGTAAGTAAGTACACATCGATCAATAAGTTTTTTTGAAGTTTTCCGCTTGTATATTATCTTAGAGGCATTAGAATGTCAAGCGACGTTAAAGCTTACCTGCAAAATTACATTAGGACTACATATTATGAAAAGGACTAAATGAAATTTTAAATATAGGTGAGGACAGCATGCTCAAGATGATTAAGGAGTAGATAACATTTCTAATAAAAATACAAAAATATATATAATAGTTTAGACATAAAACAACAAGTAAACAGATTTAAAGAAAAAATATTATCATTCACTTCTGTATTCGATTCAAAGAAAAAATATCTAGATTTAAGTTCAATACTTAAAAAAGCTTTTAAACTTATCTTTGAATATTAAATGTACTACGTCAATTTCAGACTTAATACGTCATAACGACGCATAATGACTTGCAATGTTAGCAATTTCCTGTGTATTAACCGTTGCGATTCAACCAAAGCGACTCAACACATACATATATAGTAAAACTATATGGTAACTACTTTAGCTTTGATTTATTGCTAAAACATTTAGGTGATAAGCTAATATGGTATTTATTTTGGCGCAATGCTGCTATACAAAGCATTATATGTAATATCAATAATATTTTCAAAGTATATTTATATTAAGCTGCATTACGTTGGTTTAAAATAATCAATATAAAAATTCAAATTATTATTACTATTATATTACAAGATTGGGCGGTAAAGTTTTCCTGTTTAAGATAGGAAAGATAAGTAGATGCAGCAGTCTTCTCTCTTTTCAGTAAGTTGACAGTGTTTTTACACAACATGGATTTCTTCGCTCCTACATTTCTTTTATTAAAATTATTAAGGTTAAAACGTAATATGTACTAGTTAGGTTAAAACGTAAGTCGTAATAACAATCATAAATTAACGAAATAAGCAATAACATTTTAGATGAAATTAATTTTCGTTATAATACTAAAGTTTTTCGTGGGTTATTCCCAAAGTATGTATAGTATTTTAAAAAAAGATATCAACAAGTAAAACGAATTAAAAAGACAGTATATAAAAATATAAAAATGTGTTTTTATATTACGCCCAAATCCAGTATCGCGGTCGCAGTACCCTTATCATGAAACATTGGCATTGTCATTCCGCCGTAGGGCCGAGGTGGACTTGACATTGGGGGAGGTTCTACCTCTTGGCAAGCCTCCAAGGGTGTTTTAGCACGCGATGTGATAAGTAAATTCTACATTTCACCGCAAATGTATACCATATAACGTAAACACTTTTTGTAATTTAAATAAGTGAAGTATGGTAATAAATTCGTAACAATTCTGACTAAAAATTTTTGTATTAAGGCCATTGCATTAAAAATATTAATTAATATAACTTTTATTAACAAAAGTTATATTAATTTATATAAAAAATGTAATGAACCTAACTTTAAATTATTTATGCGGTTTATCATCACATTAATTTTGATTAGGACGAACTCAGTCTCAAAACAACATAATCAATATAAAAGCAATAGTAAGCCACATAAAGTAATTTAAATTACTGAAAAATCCTTGCAAATAATGTCAGGTATCAGTTCCTACAATTACTATAATTCTGTGAAACTTATTGATCATCAAATGATAATAAAAAGTAACTTCATTTAAAGGAACAAAACAAATGAATTGTCAAAACCAAGTTAAAAACTCGATCGATCACCATGATTCGTTGTAAAGGATCTTTTAACCATTGTTATAGGAAACCGAGGTTAAATTTGAACCTGAAGGTTATCTATTCAAATTCGTTAACAATACAATTTTAGTAATTTAACTAGTAAAATTCATTGTTTATTAGATAAATATATTTTATTGTTTATATAGTAGCTTCTCGAATAGTAGAGTCCGCCCACTAGTGGAGACAACGGCTAGCACAGATGCCTGTCTGCTTTTTATTTAAGGACACAAATGTAGTGTGCGTCTACCTGTATCATTAATCAGGCGATATAAGGAGTCTTCTAAAATATGAGCTACATTAATTATCTAAAGTACATTGTCCTTCAAACTAAAATAATAAATCAATCCATTTATGACGAAGTACGTCTGTTTTATGTTCTCGCATTCAGTATACGTATTTTATTAATACTCTGTTTAAAGTACCAGTCGTATATGTACTAAGAAAATAATAAATATCTCACATATAGAGCTTTGACCATTGCTGTAAATATTCTTAACAAGTTGGACCGGGGTTTGAAGATAAGGTTTTTGTAAACATATACGCAATGGGTATCGGGGCAAACACCAACAAATAATACAACATATACAGACTCTAAACAAATATCTACTTTTTAAAAGATAATAATAATAATAAATTCAAATTCATTTGTTTGCCTTAAATATGGTTAGCAACTTAAGTCTAAAGTAATGTTAGTTGTATCACATATTTTACACATTGTATATGGCATGCAAATGCAAACTGAAATGTTAAATATTGTTAAATTAAATTGAAACTTACAAAATGTCACTCACAATATCACGAATGGATATTTGTTTCAACCGGGAATTGAACTCTGAGTATTTTGGGCTACTGTGTAAGCGTTAACCACTGCGCCACAGAGATTGGTTTGTATTGAATTTCATTTATCGTTTTCTTTCAGCGTTAGAAGGAGGCGGCTGGTGTGCGCGTGACATATCTCTCCGGGCTCAAAAGAAGTTCCTCTCAAGAGTCGGTGGGGCTGCCAGTGCACGAGCTCTGATACTTGATGAGCATGCGGCCAAGCTGTTGGATCAGGTAATGCTTCACAATTTATGCTACCTTTTACATTTAAGTATGGCGGCCGATGTAAATTACCCATCTGATTTATCATTGGTTTTCTTTATTATAAATTGTTAGTAGTAGTAAGTTATTGTTTCACTTCAGTTCTTGACTGTACTTCGAGAGCGGATTGAGAAGAAGGAAGCGGAGAAGTTGGTGAAACACGTGATCAAAGCTGCTGTCAAAATTGGTGTTCTTCGGAGACATAACCAGTTGTCTCAAACCGACGAACGTGCTCTCTCTACTTTTAGATCTAAGTTCCATGTATGTAACCTTTGTTCTTTAACAGAATTTACAGAGGGTTTTTTTGTTCACGCATCTGTTTGCATATAAGCTACTTAATCAATGCTCTTTTATTAAATGTTTGAAACGAACCTTGTATTACGAACATGCATTTAACCTCTCTTTTTTTGGTATAACTTACAGACGGTATTGATGGCTGTAGTGTCATTCTGCGAAGTGGACTTCTCTTACGATAGGGATTTTCTACAGTCAGCTCTGAGAGACTCCCATCAGGCATTAAAGTAAGTTTTTTAAAATCAATGCGAACCTACCGGCAATAAGTGGAACCAAAAACGCCCTTTCCTAACACAATTATAACAATACGTTCAAAATCAACCTCATGATTTTTTCAACTTTAAATATTAGACATTATCTGAATATGCTATAATAATTATAAAAATACATAAATTAATATTCTTTATTACACGAAAAATAAACGTTATACAATGACGATTATTATTGTATAAAATATTTTACGAATATATTTAATTCTATCTGAGATTATTCGCGATATAATTTTAATTAAAATACTGTGTATATATCTCAAAACAGTACTTACTATCTAGTGTCAAATCTTCTTAAATGAATCAATATTAAAATAATTGATTGCATGTTTGTTCACAGGTCCGTAGTAGAACGTCACTTATCTGATAAGTCAGTGTCTCGCCTCGCTGGAGTGTTCTCACTAGCCTCGAGATCCGAGCTCCTCGACTCTTTATTCTCCGGCCAAGTCGATGAAGATGTACTCAAATTAACTCGGATGCTTCGTAAGGAGCTCGATAGAGGACTTCTCTAAGATAACAAAAAAGTAAGGCTGTTCGTGTTTTGCAAGTTGAGATATTTTGTATTTTTTTATCTGTATACATACCTACCAAAGTTACCAATAACTAGGTTCAATTCTATGGAATTCTTAAGATAATTGTTCGATTCAGTATTTCTTTTTAATCTTTACCTACTTATTTAAAGTATCTCCTACAAAAATGTCCAAAGAGTATAAAATATCTCAATTTTCAAACAAGAATACGTCTGAAAGGTGTTAACTTGTACCCGTCCTATTTTTCTAGGACTGCGTAGTCATTGTAGAGGCTACGACGTAAGAAAAATCTTTTGACTTCATTCGATGAAGTTGGTTAGAAAAGTTTTTATTGTCAGTATTTGACTATTTACAGAGATTACTTTAAAAAAACAAATGTTATTTAAAATTAGAACGCACTACTTAAAATACTTTTATGGCACTGGGTTTTAGTCCTTTGGAGCCAATTATGTAGAAAGCAACAATGAGTAGTTAAAAATGTGTTGCCAGCTTAAATTATTTATATTTATTTTTTTCGTTTCGACGAATAAATTTATTACCAAATATGTTATTATTGTGTGTTATGTTATGTTAAGATTTATTTCGAGCAATTTTGAATTACTTTTAAGTTAGTATTAGTCTATTTATTAATTTACTCTATTATTTTATGGCCGGCAAATAGCTTTTATGGAATATTAAAACGGCATAACTAAAAGCGATACCTTAATATTTATTATTAACATAATAGCTTTGCTTTTCGCTTTCCTGTTTATTTTGAGACTGTGAAATAAATACTCGGATTTTTATAACGGAATTAAAGGCGCATTTATAGGAATCTCATTTTTTGCATAGTTTAGTTTTAACCGTTGTAACGTATTATAATAATATAAGCTGGTAGTGGAACAAAGTTTGTATTGAAGAATAGCTTCGATGACGTGTAATGATATAAAAAGAAATGAGAGATTTAAAAAATATATTTAATTCATTAATTTGTCGTCATTTAAAAATCAAAAGGGCTTAAGTGACATGGATTATTAATTAATTGTATTGTTATATGAATCAATCAAATCGTATTATTTTACTAAAAATAATTAATTTTGATTTAGTTCCAAGAAGCTTAAACAACGACATTTTTTTTAAATATTTTTGTTAATATGTCTTAATTCTTCAGTGTTGATTTTTTACATATCGTAAGATTTAATGTTGTATGAAAATTATATTGAATGCTTAGTATTTGTAGCTCAGAAGAGTATGTATTGTGGTTAGTTTTTGATGTGTACAATTATTTAATTAAGGGTAGGTACACCTCACCTGCAGAAACGAATAAAGACACAAAATGAATAAAAATCAAAAGCATCGAAATGTTTAGATAAGCCATTCTGAATTTGATCAATTACAAAATTTTGGTGAAATGATCGATGTAAATTTTATTGTTAAAACTTTAAATCTAGACAAAGGGGTTAGGTTTTTTTTTCAATACAACTTTTAATCATTAATTATTATTTATTTAAAAAAACTTGCCTAATTTGATCTTGCCAGTAAATAGTCAGTGACCTGTGGAGCTGCACACTCTTTTGTGTGTAAATTTGAGGTCTAACGCCGGTAACTATATAACTACGTAAATATTACGATTAATATTCTAACTTTATTACCAATAAGGTTTACTACTGCGGGAAATGCTGAAAAACAATGGCGTAGCTGACGCGGTTTCAGCTACGTGTTGGACTAGAATTCGTAATGTAGTCACTGAGTGTAATACCAAATATTCTTGCCGTATTGTATTTTATTATCATTGTCGATATTTAGTTGTTAAATAAGCTGTACATATTGCAAGAAACAGTTACCAATGTACGTACTATATATCATGTTTAGGAGGTATAAACGGAAGCTAAGATAAGCTTTAATAAAGGCTTTAAGCTTAAATAAGGACATTTTCGTAATCGTATATTTGTAAAAAATATATTGGACCAAAAAATTATATTAAAAAATAATAATAACATATCTATTTTTAAATTTCATATCTGAACTATTCTGTGTGATGGATTTTATATAACAAAATGATATTTTCAAGCAAAATTACTCAATTAAAATAAGTGAAAATATATAAAAGTTCAATATTACTGGCAGCAGTTAAGGTTACTACAGAACGTAAAACATCCCTTAGTTAATTAACTTGCTGATATATGCAAAGGAAAATTTAAGATGAACAAAAATCAACTTAGAAATTGGTTTACGATATAGAAAATAGCTGTATGTTGCGAAAGGAGTGTGCCCTGTCGATGTGGGCAGATTTTATACTAATAAATAAATGCACATTCATTAATATCGCCCTATGTTTTTTTTTTTTGCTAAACACGGTCGCCATTTTGAATTTGAAAAAAATGAACGACTGCCGCTTCTTGGGTGGTCGTTCGGTCGTTACCAAGTAAAGCATGATTAAAGGGTGACAGTTGACCAATGTTATTAATTTTTGTACAGTTTATAATAATCGACTTCATGCGAAGTAGGGTTGTATAATATGTTTAATGACAACAATAATAAAAATGGCCCGTTTGATATTATATCTTTATTATACTTTGTGAAATTGAATGTTAAACAAAAAACGTCAATCGCAGAAGAGTTAAAATCTTTATAAATGTTAAAATAATTTATATCTCTAGTTTTGTAGCACTTTAGTATGTTATGAGTAAATAATAACCAGCTTGGCACTGCGAGGCATTAACATGACGTTTGTCTGTAATTAATAGATTTTGAAATAAAATAATAATTAAGTTATTATGGATTTGATATCAAATATACAATTGATACTTACGTCCGTGTTCTTATTAATTTAATTCCATCTGCTCTCTGCTAACTTTCCCCGTCCTATCATCCTTGCGTCGCTGGATCGCAGCGCTATTGTCTCTGGTTGTGTCGCCACGTCAAAGGTATAAAAGTTGGAAGTTGTAAAATATCGTTTCTTTAATGTCAGTTATACAAACTGTTTTGGTTTTATTTGCAGCAATTCATAACAATATCATCTGCGCCATACTACAGCGCAAATGGTATAGTTTTTTTTAGGGGAATGACACGTACAATGTGCATATACGATTTGCGATTTCTGGACCAAGCAATATATGGAACTAGTTTCTGTAGATATTGTAAGTAAAATACTACTAATTTGTAAACTTTCACGGTTCACTTGTTTCTATGAATACCATAAAATACCCATAATTATATATACTATTTCTTTATTACCTCAAACTAATGAATATATATACTATAAAAGGTACCATTAAAGAAATAAAACGCACAATTACTGTGAAAGCACCAGTCAATTTATTTATTTATAAATCTTAGTATACGAATCTATGGCTTTCCGGCACTCGCTGGTGGTGCAATGCCATGCTTTCTCGTACCTCCCACTATGCTGACTGACACATTATTGTTTTTTTTTTCCTTAATTTCACACAAAAAAATGAATCTACTTTCAAATTTTTTTTATTTTTTTTATATATATTCAACTTATTACAACATTTAGTTATATTAGTTTTTTTGGAACATTAGATTATAGGTAATAGATATAAATATGTGAGATATCTAAATTCAGGTGTATGGTTTGTATCTTCCATGATAAATGCAAAAGAGCCTCACGATAGAGGTAAAATGTTGATTTACCGAATACCACGTCACATTAGTAACAGTTACAAGAAGAGATCTTCACGAACAGTTTTAAAAAGAAAAATATATACATTCACACTAGACCCCAAGACGGTTGATTATTTTTATACATTTTTCACGAAAGATACAGTGTTAATAATTGTATTAATTCTAAAGCAAAGGGAATTTTATTTACAATTTTTGGAATGTTCGAAGTATGGAGATCATTGTTAGTGTTAATTAATATTAAATCTAATTTATACATTAAATTGCAAATAATACTTTTATAAATAATATTATAATACTAAACAGGCAAAATATTTTTTAAATTATCTTGCAACATAAAATATCAAATTAAAGCCCACTGTCCATGGACGTTTATAAAACGTGATGAGTTTTCGTGTGCAATGAGCTTTATTAAAGAAAAAATTACACTGTCATGCAGAAAAGCCGGACCACCATTTCTTTAGCAACTAGTTCTTTACAATATTTAAAAGTATTGGCGTAGTAATTTTTTAGGATAGTCTTGAATATTATTCAACTGGTTTAAAAGACTTTATGCGGCTTACTATCGCGTTTATTTTAATTATTTTTATCAGTAATTGGCAGACATCATGATTCTATATCTTTCAAAAAGTAAAAGCAATAAAAATAGATGAAATAATAAGCCTTAATTCTTAAATTTAATAACTTTAATTAATTGTGCTATTTTAAAAGAAATACAATGTAATTATGACGATTAAAGTATAAAAGGTCAATAAATAGTTTAACTCAGTTGTATATTCGTACACAAAACAGTTACTTCTTTCTCTTAAAAAATATTTGAAATCAGCATTCGATATGATAATTAAATGGACGTTAATTTGCAATAATTCAGTTGCTCAGGTTTTTGTGCACGTCAGTGTAGATACATATTTAAAATTGTAAATAGCAATAACAAGCGTACATTTCTAAGTAATAATGATTGCGGCAGATCTATAAGATAAACACACGACTAAAAAGCTGGTAAGCTTTGTCTGATGATTCTTAAGTGCTGCTTCCTGATTGGTTAATAATGATGTGACGTCACTGAAACAATTTGAAAGAATTCTATTCTCGTCGATTTATGGTATTTCGTTTTGTTTTTAATTGCGACGTATTATGTGCGTATAGTTACGACCAATATGAATCAACCAATCAGGAAACAGAAAAGATAAGAGAGTTACACAAAAACACTACGTTCTATAATATAAAATAGATTTATTTATCTATCCTAATAGTCTATACATTTAGATACATACTAAAAAATAATAAATATGGAGTATTTAAGGTTATTCTGTGAAAAACGCTTTAACTTCTTTGGTTATTGTTGATTTGACTTTTGTAAAATATATTTTAATTCCAGTCATTTTAAAGCATTGAAATATCCTAGTTGCATATAAGCCGGCATAATGGAATCGTTCATTATATGCTATCATTGCTTATGGTGGTGAAACATAGATTTTTGACAGTGTAATGTTCTAGTTAAAACGTTTTTCACGGAAGGTAAAGAAATGTTATTGAGTATAAAGTTGCCGACACACTGCTTAATATTGTTGTAACTATTTTACTTTCATTGTAAACTTCAGTAGAATATATTTTTCTGCGCCGTGTGCCTACATCTTTAATTTATTATTAAACATATACGAAATCGCATAACACACTACGTTTTAAACATTTATTACATAAACTTTTTTAACTAATAGGTAAGTTTTAAAGTCCCTTCTAATTTGAAATCGTAAATTACCTTGTGATTTTGATGTTAAATCTAATCTAAAATTTCCTGTAATTTTTCAGTTTGTTTTTATAAATCATATTTTAATGTGACTAAAGATTCTAATATGTAGTACGAACGTTTTAACATTTAAACATGACACCCAAGTAAGAGCAGGCAATCTGATTCACGACTTACTTATCTGTCAAAATATTGCTTTGATTGCTCATTGATCATCAAGGTGTTCCGACTAGTAGCCACTAGTCGGTAAAGCCGACTATCCGGCCACTATCGTAGTCGGCGACTAATCGGTAAAAAGCGCCGACTATCCGGCTTCTTACTTTGTGTCTATTTCTCAATAAAATGTATATGTTACTTCCTTGTAAAGAAAATATATTGATGAAGTTTATCAAACAAAATTCAAACCAAACTAGTGAGCTGTAAAACTCAAAAAACTTTTTTTGTTATTTATATTTGTCCAAATGTCAGTAGTGACTGAAATTGCAGCGAATCAGCTGTAAACGAAGCGTCGCGGGAATCCCTTAAACCGTAGTCGGCTTGGCCGATTGGTCGGCCGACTAGTCGGCTTATTTACAACCGACTAATCGGCTAGTCGGCTAGTCGGCCAAAGTCATAATCGGCACATCTCTACTTATAACCAATATAAATGTGTTATAAGGTTTGCGATTAATTAATTGTACATACGACTTTTTAATAATAAGAAATACCTAAATATTTTGTTTTGAAGAACTCAAATGTTTTCGAGTATTCGAGTAAGAAACCCGTTAAGAAACCATAAACTTTTTATATACTTACACGTAAGAATATCATATTGAAAATAAATAACATCATCACACTTAGTGTCTTATTACGTTTGTCGAGTGAATTAATCTCAAGTCGATTTGGCATTATGGTAGGTCACATAGCCATTTGCTTGATTATTATGAAGTGAATTAGTGCTTAAATCGTTACTATTTGATTACCTTATAATTAAATATGTTAATGCTATTTTTAGGTTATGTGTTTTTAAAATAAAATTCCAGACAACACTAAAATATAGGTATATACAGTGTGTTAACAATTCCTGCTTTCATATAAGTAGCTACAATATTATTTAAACGTACGAAAAATGAATTATTCGCATACTTTATTAAAATCGTTGACAAGAAGCGTACTCTAGAAATATCTATGCCATTAAAAATATTATTTCATGTGCGTAAATAATAATACTTAAATACAATAAATTTAGGAAGAAATTATGAAAAATTGGAAGTCTCACCGAAATTTCAACTAACTACAAAAGAAAAAAAATATTACTACGATAAATAGTTAAGGGACCAATTAAATACATTTATTTAAATTTAGAAGCACACAAATTATGCCTTTTGATTGGTCTTTGCCAATGTTATTGACGATAAAATTGACGGTTTGTGTAACCAACAAATAAAAAAATAATATTGTTTGAATTTTGAAATTTGCATGGATTTTTCTTAACGAAAAGAATTAGAATTTGTCAAATCATATTCAAAGCATTTACTGCCGTACGTAATAAGAAGAAGGAACAAAAATATCTAAACTCAAAAAGATATGCGTCGGTAAAACAGGACGCGATTGTTCAGGATATATGACTTTTATTTGAGGAAGATAAGGATGGTTAAGTGATCGCGCCCTGTGTATAAACGCTCACTCCTTCAGCTTGTGCCAATCAGCTATTTGACGACGCGGAGCAGCCTGCACCTCCCGCCAATGGTGCCTAGCGCTTCCTGTACCATTGACCCCGAGCTCCAAACGACCAATCACCTATAAGAAATGAACACCACTTAAGTGACGTCACATAACAATTTCTTGCTTTGGAATATCTATCTTAATAGTAATGTAAAAAAATTATCTTTATGTCAAATAAAAAAGTACCTCATTCTTAGTAACACGGTCCCAATCGAGTACAAGAAGTTCCAGAGAAACATGGTCAAGTGTAGCATTGGGAGCAGCCGGCACTTCGAACACGAAGGACTCATTGAACACGGGGTTTAATGTTCGCTTCTTCACATGAGTCTTCTTCTTGGCGATACGTTGTCCATTGTAGAGCAAGTACATTTTCACGTAGCTGCAAATTGCAATTTCACACATTGACACACATTTCATTCCTTTAAGTAACATGTGGTCGTAGTATTTATGGTTTGTTTTAAACTGAATTTTAACTCTAACTAAATAACTACATATACTAACGGATCAGCTAGTCCAGTAACATCCATCTTGGGTAAATTGCGCGCCTTCAAAAGTACCACGGTGAGACGACAAGCAGCTGGTTGCCAGCAGAGAGATACCAGAACTTCACCACGACCGACGGCACGCATCTATAAAAAAATAAAAAACATTACTTCAAGTATTACTAACATGAAATTTAATAATATTATTGATATAAGTACTTTGAGGCTACGCGGTTGAATCTCACGGCAAAGAGCCATTGGTTCAGCAGTGTGAAGCTGCAGAGCGGACAGCGGAGCAATAACTTCCCCAATTATTTCATCCCGGGAATAGCTGAAAATAATACAATAACGTATCAATAGTGCATTACTGCTACGTACACTTATCAACATATAACTTACCGATCGAAGCTCAAAACGACAAAGTGTAGTGTGATACCAGCCAACTGATTCGGTGCAATGCCGTAAAAGGTGAAATCCTCATCGTATACTGGGCACCGAGTTTTGCGGACAACACTACGAAATATGATAAATAATTTCTATTAAGTCGACATAATAAATGGTATGAAATCATATGAAAAGATGTAAAGTGTATCACGTACCGGGTCTTGACTTTATGCTGTTTCTCAGGTAGAAGTTGCAACTTGACATACGGGTCAGGACCAGCTGGCTCGCGTCCTGGAAGACCCTGGCACGAAACCACGGATACCACCAGTGCACTTTTCTCAGTTTCATATCTGTCAGAACCATTTCGTGTTAAAAATATTTTTCTTTGTATTACGTTATATTTAATTCAAAAATGGCTTCAATATTCAATTGTTTCTTGAAAAAAATTTATTAAACATGCCATTTTATAATATATCCAGGCCATCCGTCTTTTCCGTCCTCTGCCCGATCAGATTTAAAAAATTTCGAACAAAATTAAAGGAAAGGAACAAAAAGGAATTGTCTAAGCTTGTGTGTTGACACCTACGCACCAAAATTAATTAGAGAAAGTGCTATAAATATATACAAAATTACTTACATTAATTGCTATGTTATAGCGGTTAGTGAAAAACAGAATACATGAAGTGGAACATTATGAGGAAAACTCTCTTTTTAAAGATAACCGTAAATAATCTTTAAAAAGGAAAAAAATAATAATACATTTCTGTAATTTGGATTATTTTTTCTTCCTTTATTGTAAATATTAATCCAGCAACATTATATTTATTTACAATGTACATATTATTAATTAAATAAGATTATGTACAACCAATTTGGATTAATTAATACGAAATTTTGATTTTAATTAAAACATTTACCGTAACTTAAAATGAAGATCGCCAAGTTTTCCATCAGTAGTTTCCGGTTCTAGAGGCTTGGCTTTCTCCGGCACGTTGGCGTCAGTCAGCTCCTTGCTTAGAGGCAGAATATCATTGGGTGCCGTCGGGGTGGTCGGACTATTAGCTCCAGACACCTTATTAACAATAAAATTTAGATACTACAATTACACTATATAAATTGATTAAAATTAACAATTATATCAATATCTCACAGGTCCATTAAGAGACAACGTTTGTGGGGGTGAGATGACAGTCGGTCCAGATCCAGGGGCTGGTGCAGTTGGCGAGGGACTCTTGCGCAGGTAATGAGTAGTAGAGCCTGGTGAGCGCACAGCTGTTGCACGACGCGGTGGTTGGAATACCAAAGACTTGTCTGGAACACGTTTACTCCCTGAAAAAATAAAAGACATGGATATGATTTTGGTAGGATCCTGAAAATGGATGCTCATTTTTATATTTGTGTTTTTTGGAATACGTAAATAATAGTTGGAAAATATTATCGATTGAGAATTTGTAAACATAATTATAATTGTTCATGGCAAATTATTCAAAATATATTAACGTAATAATTTAATAGTGTATGATCGAGCATCTGTCAAAAAAGATGTGATTAAAAACTACTAGAAATCACAACTCAAGAAAGTAAAGCAATATATTGGCTATAAATGACTATTATTTTAATTTGCCTCGATGAAAATTTATTGTAGATGCTTCTAAAAAAACAACATAGGTAATAAACCCTTCAATAAAATAACAGTAAAGAATTACAGCCATATAAAAACATTCGCATAAATGGCTTATGAAACGTTGAAACAGCTTCTGTGTGTCTCTTATATGCCATCTATCGAAACATCTTAGTGAATAATGGCCTAGTAGTACTTATTAGTGGGCAGTGTCACACCTACGCAGCTACGTCGGGTCATTTAGCCAACGACGCTGTCTTATTACGTGAACGAAGAACGGGTTAATGAGCTTTATTTTAGAGACTGCAAACACGTAAATAACTATTACTTCATTTGCTGACTTCTTCTGAAAATAATCTCAATTTCTTTTTATTTGTATAATAATTTAGTAGTAAAAATTATAAAACAATGCAATAAGTTATATGCAAGAGTGGCAAAAAGATGTATTCTAATACTATACCAAGTTTATTGCTCAGATGACTGCGACGTTTTGTGAACCAGCAGACAGCAGCAGCCAGCGCAGCCAAGACGGTAGCTCCTATACCGCAAGCTACCCATATCCAGGCCCAACCGCCCGCTGTAACAAAAAAATAATAATTTACGTATTTTTATTAATATCTATCTTTACCCATGCCATATAAGACATCAACAAATAATTAATAATTACTTTATTTATTTCCCAAATATAAAACACAAAACAATGTAACAGTAATGACGTATCAAAAATGGTAAACAACATTTGTTATCAAAACTACCTATACATATAGTCATTTATATTTTATACTGTGTTCGTATAAGTGAACGCACTTATAGACGTCTCCTCCGCTGACAATGCGATATGAGTATGCATCTTCTATTAGCCGAAAAAAGTATATCTTTATTATCTTAGCCAATGAACGTTAACTACTAATTTGAATGTACCATTGGTGGATAGTTAATTCTGTATTTAAATACATTTCAAACAAAAAGGTATCTTTCTAAAATCAATATCCACGATGGAATAACCCCCGCCCTATTGGGTTACTTGTCAAACATGACGTCGCGTTGCCATCCCTCGACATAATTACTATATTGTCATCTCAAATATTCCAGGGACTAAATAAACATTTTCAGGTAAATCGAGATTGCTCAGAGAGAAGCCACATTCACTCTGGACCCAAAGCTTTTTAGACAGATTCACGATTTGTGTCACAAAGTCAACAGTAATTTGTAGGTAATATTTAATGATGTACTACAAAAACGTAAATATTTAATTATTACTCCTTACTCCGTTTTAATAATTATTCAACACAAAGTTCGAATTATGTAAAACAGCTTTACATTTTAGGTTAAAGTCAGTCTGTCCTAATTTTATGTGAAATTATACTTCATATTCGGCCCAGATAATCCGACAGAAACACGAACTAAAATTAAACTATGAATGTCGAAAGTCTGAAAAGAATTGTCAAAAAATAACATGCGCAGAACATATAATCAACTATTCCTAATATCAAGTCTAGATACGAAAGCTTCATCAAAATGCTCTTTTACTTCAATTCTCTCATTTGAATAATTAATTATAACCATCAAGATGCCCAACCGAAACTGTGGTAGCAGCTATGTCTACCTAAAAATTGCACTTTAGCTTAACCTCAAGTACTCCGGTCTTATTACTAATTAATTCAATATAATAATGTTAATTCAAAATAAACTCATAATAATTCTAATTATCTGACAAATTGTGTTTAAAATTAAAAAAGAACCGACTATCTACTCCCTTTAAGACTTAAAGATAAAGTTATAAATATGTATTAAACATATATTAAGGAGAATATAATAAAGGCAATTTTGCGTGGGAGGAATACCTCGAATAACTCTAATCCGAAACCCGGCGCTTGTTAAAGAACTTTTTTGTAATATTAAAATTAGGAATAAAGTGATTCAAAAATACAGTTATATTTCAGGGTCAGGCTTATCCTTTGTGAATTATTTATATAATTTAAAGGTTATTTCGTTGTTGAGATTTTCTCTTTGTATTTGTAAGTACTTACTTTTATTCTGAAGGAGACCCTTAAAAAGTATATATAATAAAAACATCAATCATATTGTAAGGAAAACTTTTGCTGTTCTAAGTCTTCTCGTGAAATACAATAGAAACAATTGAACTTGAACTAATAATAATAAAACAAAACACTAATTAATATTTCATATATAATAAAGAAAACAATTGAACGCAATATTGTAACAATTTATTTAGATTTGATAAGACGAAAGTGAACTATTATAATATATTACTTTTATTATATCAAATTGTGAGTCCGTCAATTATAAATACTAAAAACAAAATATAACTAGAATTAAATATTATTACAAAATTAAACTTGTATAAACAGAAATCATTTCGACATGTGACCACTTTTACAAGCTTGACGCTTTTACGAAATAATGATGTCTGCAATGAACAATGAACAAAAAAAGTGGAAAAAATTCTAACCCGGACAAAAAAAATACAGTCGTATAGAAAAAGAAAAAAGAATATAAGTATCTGTGTGGAGCAACTCGCGCCAGAATGGCGAACCTAACCCAAAAAATTCTCAAAGTTCAAAAAAACGGTTTTTTTTAAATAAAAAAAAAACGATGTCTCCGATCAGAAAAAGTTAAATTATAAAGTTGTAGATATTAAAAAAACACATCGATTTGTTTTTGTTGAGTTTAATTCGGTGCATAACTTTTCGAGTTATTTTAAAAAAATCATCGAAAATGACCATTTTTTGTTTTTATAATAACTTTTTTAATCTTTGTGTTTTTTTTTTAAATTCAGCAAAAAGGTAGGTATTTAGTAGCCAAATAAGCTCGTTTTTGTAAAGTTAAAAAATATTAATTTTTTACCGAGATACATCGATTTTTCGAAAAAAAGGTGCCTTCGGAAAATGGCCACTCAAGCCCTAGGGAAGGTCATAGAAAATCGTCAAGGTACGCATTTTCTTTGTGAAGAGTTATACTTTCATACTATTAAAAAAGGGAATCGATTTTTTAAATTTTTAAGTCCCAAAAATGACTTTGAAAAATCCCCTTTTTTTAAAAAATGACGTTTTTGGACCAAATTTTTTTCATTTTTTTGTTTTAATAACATTATTAACTGCAGCTAAATCAATCAAATAAATTCGTGAAAAAATGCGAGTAACCTATTTAAGCCACAGCCGAAAAATGAAAAAAATATGGCCCAAACGCGTCATTTTTAAAAAAAAGGGATTTTTCAAAGGCATTTTTGGGACTTAAAAATTTAAAAAATCGATTCCCTTTTTTAATAGTATGAAAGTACAACTCTTCACAAAGAAAATGCGTACCTTGACGATTTTCTATGACCTTCCCTAGGGCTTGAGTGGCCATTTTCCGAAGACACCTTTTTTTCGAAAAATCGATGTATCTCGGTAAAAAATTAATATTTTTTAACTTTACAAAAACGAGCTTATTTGGCTAGTAAATACCTACCTTTTTGCTGAATTTCAAAAAAAAAACACAAAAATTAAAAAAGTTATTATAAAAACAAAAAATGGTCGATTTTCGATGATTTTTTTTAAATAACTCGAAAAGTTATGCACCGAATTAAACTCAACAAAAAAAAATCGATGTGTTTTTTTAATATCTACAACTTTATAATTTAACTTTTTCTGATCGGAGACATCGTTTTTTTTTATTTAAAAAAAACCGTTTTTTTGAACTTTGAGAATTTTTTGGGTTAGGTTCGCCATTCTGGCGCGAGTTGCTCCACACAGATACTCATATTCTTTTTTCTTTTTCTATACGACTGTATTTTTTTTGTCCGGGTTAGAATTTTTTTTTTTTTACATAGGACCAAAAGTTCATTGATTGGACTAATAATGCATTGTCTACATTGTAAAAGAACATCCCGTCTTTGAAACATGTCACTTCACTAGTAACTCGAAACCATCAGTCTGTCTACTACCTTTCAGTGAGTTAGCACGTAATAAAAACATGTAAGACAATATAAATAAACCTCTTAGAACAATAGACTTATTTTTTGTAAAACAATGGAGAATCGGATGAGGAAGTATAAACAGCAACCGGAAGAAAAATATGACAAAATTACTATGAGTAATTCTAATTATTATAGTAATTTATATTATTATTTATACATGAATGAAAATTAATGCTTCTTTATTTGTTTCGTATTCATTGCTTCTAATCACTTCGTTAGTTAGTTGAACGTCTGTGAACTTTTTTTTTTGAAAAATTAGTACAACTATAAAGTAATATTGTGTTTTTTCGGCAATTAACAAAATTAAAGTAATTTATATATGTATCTCTACAATTAAAACTTTTATTACGTATTATTGACTAAGATTATTGGCGTACACGTTTCTACCTAATTTTAACATCTAAAAAAATCAAAACAAATGCGATAATAAACCGGATAAAGTATTCCAAATTAGTTAAAACATGTTTGTGAATAACCTATTATACATAGTTCTTGTTGTAGGTGACATGCGTGACATTTTGTCTGCCCTCGGAGCTGCGGAGGGCCTACAGAAAAGATGAAAAACAAAAGATAGCCTATTTTTACGCTCGTGTTGTTTACAAAAGGGATTATTGGGTAGAGTAACCTATCTTTTATATGGATTATTTGAATATATCTACTCTTTAAAATAAATAATATTAGATTATGTATTTATTTATTTTAAAAGTTAGCTTTAAAGCAATCTTATTAATAAAAGTAATTTCCTTTCAGACCACCAACTGCCATGGAAATCGTTGTTTGCATGAGAAATAGGTGACACAATTAAGGTTTTTTGCACCTAGTAAATAATTTTTAAAATATTTAGTAAGAAATAATTCTAAAAAATTATATTACCGCTGCCTATTTATACAAACAATCCATGTATTTGTGCTTAAATTATTTTATATTTAAAAGTGTACATTCATCAGATTTCAGACTGTCTAATGTCAGAATAGTAATTAATCTTGCATTTTTTATTCCATCGCAATTTGTTATATAATATAAGGTAATCTTATAAGATATTCCCGACTTTTATTGATCGTTAACTTGGACATTATCCTACGAGTAAATATATTGCGGTCAATAGCGGCCCAATGTAAACATGCCATAAAAGTCCTTGTAATTATAATTTCAAACTAAATATTATTTAACTTCTATTAAATCACAAAATTATTTCCTAAACCAATACTATTGTCATGTATATTTATTTATTATTTATATATATTTGGGACAGATCGATAGTGAAAGAATTATTTTATAGATAACATAACTTTAATTATGTTGATATAACATAGATATAAAACCTAAAATTGTGTTAAAACTACAAAATCGATAAAGCCCACATACGTTGTTACATGTGTGGGAGTATATCACTCTTGCTTTTACTCCCATATAATATTTCAATAAACTATTACATTCTATGTACGAAGCTTAATAATAGTAATTAATAATATATGTGACCATACTCCGCTTGATATTAAGTTAGAATATAGTCTATGGGCAGAGACGATTATTATCATAGACAAATATCTACTGACAACAGACGTCGTTGTTTCTTGACGCATTTTACACTATAAAAATTAGAGTGGAGAGGAGTCATGCTTGTTTATTAAATCAACTCACTAATACAACATTAAATACATTAAAGATTTATTCTTCAACTTCATGGAATATAAAGTGACTCATCCAATAGAACTTACTATTAGAATAGTATAGTAAAAACTGTTTTTAACACTATTTAAATTACTTCTTTTATTAATGGCATCAGATGTCTATTAAAGACAATTCTGCCCATGTCGAGAATTCGGGCAGCAATCCATAAATAAAATTTTAATTCACACGTAAACCCTCATGTCAAAAAAACCTTATTTATTTTTTTTTAAATCGACTAATATTATTTAAATATTGTCTCACTATTATTATATTTTTATTGATATTGATTTATTATTCGCTATTAACATTTATTATAATATTTTCAATTATTGCTTTTATGATTATATGTAAATGTATGAACAATTTTGATTTATGATTTCTACTGTGATATTTTAATGGCGTAGCGTGTAAATAAACAAAATAATAAAATAACGTCAAGCAATTATTTAAGTGACCATATCATGAAATCCATTTTATTACAGAGTGGTATATTAAAGACGGGCGAGTGTTACGAACTAACGAAGCTATTAATAGTTAGTAATTTTTTTACTTACACATTTACTAATATGTAGTACACTCATTGCACACATCTGCATGCTATCTGATTTTTTTAAAATTATTATTTTTGACACGAAAAAATGTTCTAAGCAAGCATTATATTATATTTTTATTGTAATGCATTGTTTATTAATGATGTGCTAACAGATTCAATACTTCATAAATAATTAAAGAGTTACTCCAAAAATAAAATTATAATTAAATTAAATTATCTGTCAAATTAGCTAAATGTCAGATTTAATTCTAGAATTAGGGCATTTATTTAGTATATTAATTATAATATTCTCTCGCAGAGACTACAATTTGACTAACATAATTTAAATAATTGTTGTCTATGCCATGTCCAAGCTATATTTCATAAAAGAAAATAAGTGTCAAAATGTATGACAAATAAGTTGGTTCTAATAAGTTGAATATAAGATGTAAATTATAATTAATCAGTTTATTTTGTTTTTATTATCCAACATACAACTAATATTAAAACAGAGATAATTTGATTATTAAAGAGCTTCTATTGTTAACGTCAATCTTATCTACAATCATTCATTATGTGATAAATCATACATTAGAAGTAGTTATATGGGTTTTATTGTAATAAAGACTGCTTTAATTATATAACTGTTATTTATCTTAATCGTTTATGCGCTTTTTTGAAAACTATACGACGCTCTTTGTCTACGTAATTCCATCCTTCATTTCATAATAACTAAATTTAGTTTTTTATTACAAAAATTAAGGTAAAAAAAACGCTATACAAAATTAACCATATTTTATACCCTTACTCAGTGAGATAGGTCACTAGGTCATCTAGGTCGGGATATATAACCTAAGTACTATCTAGGTTCTATCTACGCGTCATCCGCCCCTGGGTAAATATAAAACACATTGTAAGCAATACGGGGTCAGTAAATGTCTTATTTTTAAAGGGCAGGTGTAAACTTCAGAACTATTCTTAAATATACCCACAAAGCTTCATAGTTAATAATAACTCATTTAAAGAAAATATCTAATGTTTTAAAAAAGGTATTCAATAAAAATTGTAAAAATATATTTTAAATCCAATTAACAACGAGTGCTTTTCAATTTTGCAATGATGAGGCGACGATATCTCCGGGGATATCGAGATGCAAACTCCCTCCCTTCATCGTCAACCAATCTCTACTAACTGCGCAACAAATCCCACACTACTTTTCTTCCAACAAAACCTTTTATTTCCATTAAATCTACATTTAATATTATTTTATACAATATTTTACATATTTTGAAATATAATACAAGTGAATAATTTATATATACTCACATGAATCGATGGGGGCAATGTCGGGGCCGTCATGTGGTGTGAGCATCTTCATTGTAATAGCCCCGGGAAGGACGCTACTTGAAAACGACACCTTGACGCCTTCTCCGGGAAAAGACTACGCGAAATCTATTTGCTAATTATTTATTTAGCAATTGAAACGCGAAGAATGACCGGAGCTCAACCGCCTGTTGTTCGTACTGCACTATCGATTAACTTGAACCGTTGTTAGCGCATGCGTAGGCTTAAGTTAAGAGCATGCGTGTTGAGCAATCACTCCAAGCCCTGGAATTTCACTTACTAACAATTAAGCCTCGGTTATAAAAACTAGCTCTTACATTTTTCCTACATTATTTTTATTGGTTTCAAAAATAAAGAAATAGTACTAGTATTTAAATTTCTTGTTAGATTATAGCTCCACAGGAAATACGTCATTTGTCGCCAATACTTTTTATTAATTTGTTTGCACGTTTTATTTAAGTTGGAAATGTTATTCCTATAATATGATTTGATTTTCACTAAAAATATAAAATAAAACAAACGATTTGAAATTAATTAATTTTATTGAAAATCGTAAATAAATTTACATAAATTATTAATAAATATTACATCACGTGTACAATTGTATTTATAGAGTTTAGGTACAGAAGTTCTTATCTTATTATTGTGACTCTTTGTTTGTATGTGTATGTTGGAGTGCGGATGGTTTTAATATCCAGCCAACTCGGCGAAGGTGGAGTCCATCTCATCAGCCAAGCTCTTGTATCTGTCCTTGTTGATGCCCAGCTCGTCTGAAACACACCATTTAATTATAGTAATGTCTCAAGCTATCGCGAATATATGTATTTAACCAAATTAAACTAAAATAAATTCTATAGTAAGCCGTATAAAGATTTTAAAATTAACAAAATTAAATATTCAATTCATTACATTGAGTTTGTGTAAAAATAATATCGAAATAAACCAATAAAAAAGCAGGGATCGAACCTGAGAAAAATAGTAGTTTTTTGTAGTAAGAGGAATTGGAAGAAAAAAGAATGTATTAATTTAAAAGTTGAATTTAAAAAACAGCACAAGCAAGAGCTTTAGATTATGTTTAAAAACGTGTAAAATTATATTAAAGAAGAATACCTTAAAGCATTGGTCCGCAGCAGTAGCAGAAAGCAAAAGATTGTTATTTACGACATAAAAAAGCAGGTACTTAAAAACTAGGTAAACTATATTCAAAGGATTTTGACAAATGCTCTAAATGTTAGAGTCAATCAATACTCTAAAGTTAAGACAATCCTCTAAATATCTTAAAATTAATTTGGTTATGGTTATTAGTAAACACGAAGTATTTATTATACCAAAGAGGTTGTGGGAGACAAAGAGAAGATATTTTGGATGATCTAAAAGAATTTTTGGTGTTTGGAGAATAATTGTTCTTAATACCCTTGTCGACACTTGAAATGTAAAAAGTTAACAACAAAGAAATAGTTGGGTTGAGTTCAGTTCTTTGAAGAAAATTATTATTATTCTTTCAAATGTCGACGTATTAACCCAATGAGTGTTAAAATTGGAAACGGGATGAATAAGAATTTTGTTTGGGGCTAGGGATGTATTTGGGATTGGGTGTAAATCTATACAAAGGGCTGTTAGTATCCTGTAAGTTCAGCGAATGTTCCATCCAGGTCATCGCATATCGCCTTGTATTTCTCCTTTTCGTTGAACAACGAGTCTGCAAAGTTTAGTATTAAGATAACCACTGGTACCAAAACTTATTTGCTCCTGTATTAGAAACATATTATTATTTTATAGAAAAAAGCAGCAATTTTGCTTTTAGGAGAAGTTATATAATTCTCCTTCAAAAGTTAGATAATAAATAAAGCCTTAATTTTTATAATTAAAAAATAATGTTTCTTCTATCACTTCTTCATCTTCTTCTTCTTCTTAAATATTCGATTATTATAAACTCCTGGTGTCCACTAATTACCCACCTTCAAGCCTATCAACCTCCTTTTGTAGTTTCTTAACTGTCTTCTCAGCGAATTCAGCACGAGCTTCGGCCTCCTTTAGTTTGCTGGTGAGGGTCTTCAATTGTTTTTTGAACTCTTCTACGCGCTGGTTAGCCTTCTCTTCCGATACTTCCAAAGATTTAAGGGAGTTACCAACAACCTTTGAAAAAATATTTCATTAGAATTGGCCTTATAACAGAAGAAATATATATTCTTCTTTCTGGTAAAAATAGACTACCTTTAATTCTTCTTCCAATTCGGAGATCTTGGCATCACCAGACTTGACACGGTCTTCAGCAACTTCAAGCTCGTCTTCAACGAAGGCCAATTTACGGGATACCTATAAAATATTTTTAAAGATTATGTAACATGAATCTCCCATACTATAGTATGAAAAGTAGACATGTATTTAAATAATTGTCGCGACAAATACCTCATCAGATTTGCCGTCAGCGTCTTCAGCGAGGAGACGGGCTTCCTTCAATTGGTTGGTGAGTTGGTCCATGCGCTCCTCGTCTTGTTGTGCTCTGTTTTCTAATACTTTGCACATACTGACAAATAACAATAACAAGTGAATACCAATCCGATTTTAAATTTAATCTGACAAATGCTATTTAAATTTTACCGGTTATTTTCGTCAGCAGATTGCTGGGCTTCGAGAAGTTTCTGCTGGGCGGTGCCGGACCTTTCCTCAGATTTTTCAAGATCCTCTTCAATCTGCTGTACTTTCCTGTTGAGGGAAGCTACTTCAGCCTCAGTGGCTGTGAGCTGCTTCTCCCTCTCCTCCAAGTCCTTGTTGTTTTGTTCAAGTTTGTTCTTGTTCACAACAAGGTCCTCCTCAACTTGGGCGAGTTTCTTCTGAAGTTCACGTACTTCTTCATTGACCTGAAATGAATTAGATAAGAATTTTCATTATATATACAGCTTTTGTCTTTCATTTAATGCTATTTTAGGTATGAGACCGCTCTGTAGAATTATTTGACATATTAATATAAATTGGAACTTACCTTCTCGGCACGAAGGTTAGCATCCCTGGCTTGTTGCTCGCAGGTGTCTGCCTTGTCCATGGCATTGTCCTTCTCCAGCTTCATCGCCTGCATCTTCTTCTTGATCGCGTCCATGGTGGCGGCTGTGTGTTGCTACGGTCCGGTCGAAAAAATACGCCAGCTACTGGCCTAAGACACAAATTTTATGCGGTTTTTATTTGCTTTTTACATTACATATTTTACATTAAAGAGATGATAATCACTGCGGTAATATACTAAATTATATACTTTATCTTCTTGTACTGAATGAATCAATTAGTAAACCTAATTTAGCTTCAAAAGAGCCAATACTAAACACCAAATTCTATCGGACGCTGATGGTTAATACTATATGTACCTATAGCTGTATTTTTTATGTTGACAGAATTCATTACGTTAATATAAGTAATTTTATAGTCCTAAATAAGTATTAAACAAAGAATATCTCTTTTTAATAATAAAATTATTTATTATGAATACATTGTAAAGTTAAAAGAGAAATTCAAATTAGTACATTTGGCTGCGCTCCAGAGATGAACACGTATCTGGTGCATTATATTTATTACCCGTTCGTAATATTGAGCTACATTTTATAATAGAATTAATTAACTTTTTGTTTATAATTAGGTCATTATTGTATGCATTTGTTATGATTCAATGTTTTGTGTTTATGATGTTAGTTGGAATATCTTTATCTCAGCATATATTTAACAATAATTTGTGTTGTTTTCTGACTACGTCTAGTATTTCGAGAATGGATAAATAAATTTCTCTCTTTGGTTGTAGATATAATTAACGATAACTGTAAAGTTTTATAAACTCCATGATAACGCAACAACTCGAAATAGGTAAACGATGTACGTCACACAAGATTCTGGCATTCTGTCAAATGTTATGCCGGGCTTCTTTCGCCACACAAAAATAAATGTAACACTAACATTCCTACATCAGTTGTTATTATATTAGTTTCTTTCCAATTATTTTAAATGCTTTCTGTTATTATTGTTTTATTGTAGGTAAAGAGTTCATTGCCCATGCAGTTTAATTTTTAAAATTTTTTCTATATTCAAGGCCTTAATTTACATTTTCAATTGTTTATTTTCATATATTCATCTATTTCAATGAAACGGTATTAAATTTTGGATAGAAGATGTTTTCTTATCAGAATAAACTAATTTTTTCAGAATTAAAATTTAAATAAATAAACAAATATTTAAACGAAATGTTGAATAATTTGTGATTTTTAAATAGGTGTTGATATTCAATTCCAGTAATTTTCTAATAAAATAAAAATGTTATAACAAAAAATTATTTGGATCACGCGTGGGTTCTCCTCGCGATGTTTACACACGCTTACAAGAATAAATTTTACTGCGATATTAATTTTCAAAAGCTATCATATATCTTTAGAACCGATAATAGTTGGTGTGTGTATATAATTTGGTTTTAAATCCTAAATCAAAACATTATTTCCAAGATACATGAAATAAATTCAAAAATATAAAATGCACTATATTTTACCATCAATAGTTTTGTAACTTATAATAAAAACAATATTATTAATCATATCGACCAGTTTGCAAAATTTATAGTTTTAGCATTACAATTATTTTACTAAAATATATCGACTGGATAGTATAAATTCCAAGACAATATTGTTTCGAATGGTGGCCCAAATACTTGGTTTTAACGTCGCTTTGATGGTCTGCCAACTTCTAACATTCCCAGTAAATGTTACTCCTATCACAGGTGCTAGCACTTAACAAAGAAAGTTATTGGCTAGTCGGTGCAATAGCTAAGTAAAATACTTCACTTTGCATAATAATATTGCGAAAATAAGTTTATAATTCATAGCTACAATGTTTCAATTAAATTCCAATCTACTATCTCTTTATTTAATAAAAGAGACAAGTTATCTCATAGCCCCGCGGTGGTGTTCCAATTACAACATAAATAGGGCATGTCCGAGACCATATTAACAGTGCGACCAGTTTCCTCATCTCACTAAATAAATACTGATGCTCGGGCATGCCGCAAATAGGTTACAATCGAGACAAGCGCGGGCGTGGCGGGCGTGCTACGGGCGGGCGTAGGACACTATTTTCAGCGAGGTCGTGAGCGCTCTGAAACCCGAGTCACACGGCGCGCAACACTCAAACGATGCGCGACAAATTCACATCAGCGCGGGAGTCGCCTAATTTAATCAAACGCAAATCATATGAGCACTAAACACTGATTGTTCTTATCTATTTAGATTACATTCAATAATTACTAAAACATGTTTTTTTAAGTACCAATAATTATAAGGTTCTGTCAAAGAAAATATTTGAATCAGCGATCATCCATTGCTTGGATACTCCACACGTCACAATCACTGATTTTATCACTTGATGCTCATCTGTTTCAGCACGGATGCGTGATGAAGTATCCAAACGGTCGATGTTCGCGCGCACTCACCTCACGAGCGGGCTATTCACGCGGCGGAGCGACTCGCACTGGCTCCCTTGCCGCGGCTCTGCAATCCCACGGGACTATTTTCGGTGCCAAAAATCCAGGATTCCGATCCACCATCGTAATCGCGAGAGACCGCGAACAAGACGGCTATCACTCTCTAGCGAACTATCCGCATCTATTTATATGTTATTAAGATTCGATAATGGATCCGCCGATGGGAATGTGCACTGTTTAAAAGTCGAGGGTGGTCGTCGATACATCGGGGGATCAATAGACGCGAGTCTGTGTCAATGTCGGTTATATTCATTATAACAGGTCATCTCACTCGCACGCTTACTGCGCCAGCTGATTCATAAATTTGCGAGATATTTTAAAAACTCGATATCTCATAGTTATATCTTTACTATGGCTATTCACTAATAAAACTAGCTAACATTATCATCTTAAAACTGTTATTCAATTAAAGTATTGTTTCCCTCTGAAGGAGGGCGCATAATAGGAGACACCAAAAAAGGAAATTTTGCAGGAATCAGTTATTATGAACTCTTTTTCACATATGATACTATGCGTCATGGATTGGAGTACATATGTAACATACATAATTACGTTTATTTCCTAAAGAAATAGACAGAAATTTTGTAGATGAACAAAACTTGCTTCATATAAATTTCATTAGCTTAGGATTACAAGTGAGAATAAATTGTTAAGAAAGAAAACACAAAATTATAGAAAACTTTTTATTGAGAAGCTCACCATTTCAAACATTCGAAGCAAAATCATACGCATATAGTGTGGAATAAAAACTAGTATCAATGATGAAGTTATTTGGACGTCTAAAAGATGTACTTTAGACAATTCACGAAATCAACTGAGTTCACAATATTCATAAAATATTACATAAAAATTAATTTAAATACATTTATTTCGTAAACAAAGCTACTTTTATTTATTTGTATATGTATAAAAAAAGGAAAGATTATATAAAAGATTTTTTTCTAATTTTGGGCAAGTATAAAAATTGCTATTTGTACAAAATAAGTAACGGCAGTGCTTTGACACATTTTAAACTAAATTCGCGAAATATATAAATTATAATAAATTACAGATTTGAATTTTTTCATTTATATATTTTTGTCCTAAATTAAACCTCAACAGAATGAACATAACGCCTCACTACTTAACACAATATCACTCATATAACGGCACTTTAAAATGTTCATTTCTCAACAATCTCATTCAAATATCATCCACAATTTTCAACACAATTATTAATTTTCTAATTTATTGGAATGTTAATTGGATATATTTAGAAGGAAGATGTATGTATGTCCAATGATTGGATAAGTACATGCCAGTTTTTTATTTAAAATTGTTTATTACATAAAAAGCGAGTTTCCATTTACCAATGTTTAATTTAAAATATAACAAATTTGGCATAGAGTAAGAACAATCACCTTGCCTCGTTGTGAATTTATTAGTCAAAGGTAACGTTGTGTATGCAGACAAAATTAAAGAAATTTTCATTACTTAAATTATTTTTTAAAATAATAATAATAAATAAATGAAGCCCGCCAAAAACTTTCATCTCGTGTTTGACAAACTTTTACAAATTATTTTTGTGTGATTGTATTAATAATAATGTGTTTATAATTGAATTATTTTAATTTAATGAAACATGTACGTATTTTAAATTGTCTTATATTTGAGATTTTATGTTTTCTTCTAAATCGGGTTAGGTACGTATATGTTACTGAAAAACATTGGATTGAATATCCCAGCGAAGATATTTCCAACAAAGTTTTTTGGCTTTCCTTATTTTTCGAATTATTGTTTATGAGCCATTAACACACATAGTACCCATTTACGGTTTCCATTATTTAATACATTACTCGAAAATACATATTTCATTAAAATAGATAATAAAGTCTTTAATGTAATTGCAAAAGCGTATTGGAAGCTAAGTAGACGTGCAGTCAACTTTTCCCGCCTTTTAGCGAAATTCTGGCGGTTTTATTCAGTTTTTAATACCCAGAGAGGTCCGCAAAGGTCTGGTCGACTTCTTCGGCGATCGCCTTGTATTTACTACGTTCTTCGATTACTTCATCTGTAATATGTTAGTTCGGAGTTTTATATTGGTTATTATATGTTATACGTTCTACACGAACGTGTAACACGTTCTACATATTTTAATATTTAATAAGGCTTTACCTCTCAATTCTAGTGATGTTAATAGTTCAAACTTATTTTGGTCGCTGATTGTCAGTCATTAAAGTTATTGATAAAACAAATATGTATGGAAAACTTGGATAGGAACATTTACATTGATACTAAATCGGGAATTTATATATTCATCCTAATAAAAATAATTTCGTAGATAATTTCTTTGGGATTATAATAATAATAAACAAAATACAAATCTAGTCTTAGTACGAATGTTAATACTAAAAAAACAACTTTTGTTTTAGCGAAGCATTTTTAGTTCAGCCCATCACCGAGACGTGAGGCGCCGATTTACACAATTTTGACTTTTGAATTTCATGCATTTGACATTTAAATATTAGTTGAATTTTAAAATTTCGTACTAGAACTAGACTACATCTGAAATATTAATTATAAAAAGTTCTATATTCAAATTTTACTATTTTAATAGTTTAAAACATGGACGTTTACAACAGGCAATTGCTTGAATTTCCAATTACGATCTCTTTTACCTGCCACATAATATTCAACATACTATATCTGTTTCACTTTACGGACTAATAATTTTTCTTTTCTTTTAGTACTTAAGTACCTCAAATCTTTTGCTTTAAGAGTGCATGCAGCTAATGTGCGAATTGCAACAGAAAATAAAAAAGCGCAGGTCGCATAAAACATATAATTAACTACCAGAATATTTTGTAGTGTTCATGTCTTAGTTGCATATTTGATGAAACCAATATATAGATATATATATATACACAAGAAAGTTGATTCGACCCACCTTTTGAGCACTTCGTATGAAGTACCTGATCACTACGGTGACTCCTGTCGGTTTGACATTCGACCCAGGCGTGCGTCAAGCGAGTATAGCTTTAAGGTAGATCATGCTTCAGGTATTATTTTTAGACACAAAGACTTTATAGTTTTATTTTAGGGAAAATAAATACATCAATTGAAATAATATAGTTTATTATTACTGAAAAATAAATACGATCATCATATAAATGATTTTAATATATTAAAATTAAGGAGTATAAAATATAAATTAAAATACTTCTGTACAGGCATTTAGAATGAGTCGCCGGCAGATGGTGCGCCAATGATGTTTGCGAGGTGCCCCTAATCCTTGAGGATGAGCTCCACGAATGCGGTGTCGAGGTCGTCTCCGATGTCCTTGTACTTCTCCTTTTCAGCGACAAGTTCGTCTGCACATCAATATGTCAATTTATCCACTCCAAAGTCAAAATGACCATTTTAAACAGTACCCAATGCTTTTGATTTCAGAACTTCTTCTCCAAGTCAAGTTTTGAAGCAAAGTATTAAATAACATGAGTATGCTTACGTGTCGCACATTATACGTTATTCCGAAGCCATGCGCGCTCATCTTGCTGGGTTATTGTCAAACTCGAGTTCGTCATTAGGTCGTTGTATCGCTACATGCTGGGTTAGGAAGCTTGTTGTATAAAGTTAGAGGATTATTCATGTAAAACTCGTTTTAAAGATATCTTTAAATGCAGTCAAATGTTTTGTTGTTAGGTGATATAGCGCGTCTTCAGTGGCAGCAAGTGCATCTGGGACAGAGTCGCGACGGTGTGGACATAGCGGGAGTGGGTTGGAGGCCCAGATCCTTGAACGCCCCATCCAGTTCGGCACCGATCTCGTGGAACACTTCCTTGCCGGCAATCAGGTCGTCTGCGAAGACCCATCTCTTTGTACACTCAGTACTGAGAACTTTAATAAAACGCTATTGCACATGCTGTCAATGTACGAGGTAGCATTCTCTCTATGCGTTATTGTCGTGTTAATATTTAATTTCCACTTAATAATTCCTATTTCATCAGCTATTATAAGTTATAACATCAATTAGCAAAGTTTAAAATCCTATAAACAAGTATCCTTCATTGCACTAAAAACGATCTTTCTTTTATAACAGATATCTGTAAATTATGATGGTGGCGCCGCTTCGACTGGAGCAGCTGCGGGCGCTGCTTCTGCCGGCGGAGCCGCAGGTGCAGCATCCGCGGGTGCCGCAGCAGGTGCAGGGGCCGCCTCTGCGGGAGCAGCAGCTGGGGTCGCTACAGTCGGAGCTCCTTCTACCGGTGGAGCGGCTGCTGGTGTACCCTCCGTCGGAGGAGCGACTGCCGGGACTCCCTCAGCTGGTGGAGCTGCAGCCGGTGTTCCCTCGGCCGGTGGGGCTGCCGCTGGTACTCCATCGACCGGTGGAGCTGCCGCCGGTGCTCCCTCAGCTGGTGGAGCAGCGGCAGGAGCGCCCTCAGCCGGTGGAACAGCAGGAGCACCCTCAGCCGGAGGAGCAGCAACCACACCATCGACAGGTGGTACGGCCGGGGTAGCCCCATCCGCAGGAGGAACTGCACCTTCCGCGGAAGGAGCTACCGGAGCCCCCTCCACGGGAGGAGCGGCACCTTCTACAGGAGGAACGGCACCATCTGTGGGAGCGGCAGGTGCAGCACCGTCCGCAGGTGGAACCGCTCCTTCAACAGGCGGTGCGGCTCCATCAACCGGAGGTGCAACACCTTCTACAGGTGGTACGGCTCCCTCAACCGGTGGAACCGCTCCCTCAACTGGCGGTACACCTTCCGCAGGCGGTGCGGGCTCTACGGGTGCCGGTTCTGGTTCTGGCGCCGGTGGTGGTGGAGGTGGCGGCGTGGGTTCCTTCGGATGTAGTCTCTCATACTCCTTGCGAGCGATCTCTATCTGCCTCTCATTGGGGTCGACACCCGGTATGAGTTCTACGAAGGAGTCGTCGATGCCGTCTCCGATGTCGTTGTACTTCTCAGTCTCGACGATGAGATCATCTGTGCGAGAGTCGTTGTCGGTGAGTGTCTGCCACGACCGGGTTCATGCGTTAGTCGTCCACTCCATGCGTAGGGATGGGATGTCCTCATGCCCCCAGTTCCGATGGCTATGTACAATGATCTTCTCAAATTCGCTTTCATCACTTTTGATATTTGCTTTACTGGAGTCGATTGATTAGTCATAATGAAGGACCTTAATGATGTTCCATGATCAATACTTATAATAAATAGCTGATGAAACTGAAGTTGCCTTAATCAAGGGGTCTATGAAGGGAGCACACGGTTTAGTAATCAATCAATAACACAAATTAAAAATAATGATAATATATATATTTATAAACACTTGTGTTAGAATACTCTTAAATTCATTAATTTATTCTCACGTACTTAACATTAAAGAGACGGAATTCTCACGAATTGCGAATACGTATTGAATATTAATTTGTGTGTAGTATTGTCATCTAGCAACATTGTTATTAGCATGCTGTTACGTCACGCGTCACACAATTGCCGGCTCGACTGGTCGCAAAACCGCTCTAATAAATAACAACAAAATTATGACACAAAAATGCTCAGAACAAAAATGTATATTCATTATATTATCCATATATAGAAAACAATATATCAATAGAAAAAAATTAATTTCATGTAATCATAAATAAATCACTTGATTCAATAATATATCTAATCTCTGTTCAATATAGTTATTTCATTTCAAATCAATATATAATTCATCAAATATTAGATTTTAGGTACATTAGTTGCCAATAATTCAAGTGAAATAAATTGTGCAAAAAAAATTTAAAAAAGTAAATTATAAGAAAAGATGCTAAATATTTTGGTCCTCATTTGGAATGTAGAAAACCTTAAACCTAAACGAATAGAATGATTAAAGTATTGATTTACAAAAAAACATGAACAGTCACTTTCATAAAATTATGACTAACAACAAATCAAATGAGGATATATCCGGTATTTTCGCAGGACAAATTGCACTCGTGGCAGTGGTGTGGTATCGCAGACACGATCTTAATATAAAAAATACTTATAAAAGCGGCTGGCAATTACTAAACATCTAAAGCGGACCGCTCGAGCACATCATCAAACAAATAGCACATCACTACTCTCATACAATATCTTATCGATATCCAAAACACAATGCCTCTATAATTAAATTTGAACACTCGAATCTTGAATTTCGAATTCAATTTTTAAATTACGAACAGTTAAGAGTTTGTACTATATTAAGGCGTGTACTAACTACACTATAAATAGGGCATAATAGTGATGTGCTATTATTTTAATGTTTCGATAAGTCGAGCGTGATCGGTGTTCACATATTCTGGATGTCGTGCAGAGTGGCTTCCATTTCCTCCTGGAGAACTTTGCTTTTTTCACGCTCGGCCACAAGGTCGTCTGAAAGCCCCACCGCACCGGGTGTTAAAAGACACAACACAAACAAACAAAAATGCCTAAAACACTCCAAACATGTTCAAATCGTGGAGTTATCTAGACATCTAAATATTTACAAAGCAAAATAAAAACAATTATTCCAATAGAAAACAATAAAATTTGTAATCATTATTATTTTGCTTATAAAATCAATGTTGTCATTTAATTAAAAGGTACTTAATTATATGACAATTGAAAAGAAAAACATGCCAAAAACATTTAAGGTTCGAGCAAAAAAAACAACTAGTGGATAAAACAACAAGCATGCCTTACTTATTCGTCTAATTTAAATGTGAGTAAATCACAATTCTAAGCATTATAATATTTAATAAACAACACCACGACTAAAGAAAACAACTGTTAAATTAAGTACTATCTTAAAACAAGTGAAGCCAAAAATAGCAAATTAAGCTTTGAACAAATCTATGGTACAGCTGGTAATATAAGCCTCGGCTGTCTTAACTTTTTACGACAGTAATGATGTTACTATTTAATTAATTTGAATGCCCTATATTCTACTTAATGTTGAACTGTAGTGAAAACAATTGCTATCGTACAGATTAAAACAAAAAACAATACCGACCAATTGACAGTGCACAAGTTGATTCCACAACGTAGCTAGGTCAGTTCATAGGTTACGTTCGAAAGTAGTAGCCCTAATATAAATTTAAATATAGAAGAGAAAGTGGCAGACATATAGATAGTTGTTTAAAAAATCTGGTCTAATCGTTTATATCGATGATGATGCAAAGAGTAAATGTCATAAAAGTCAACAATTACTGTCGTAAAAGTTAACGCAGTATGAGGCGAGAACACTCGCTGAGAAGCCAGCTTAAATGACGGTTTAAATGACAACGAAGTGCATTGAAAAATTAATAGTTCATTTTTTAATTAAAAAGCGTTATTTGAATACGAAACTTGACTTTAGAATAATAAACTTAAACGTACGGCATTTGTTGTAAAGTATCTGAAAACCTTTGAAACTAAAATAATAAAACTTTAATAAATAATATCGTGGCTATTGTTTGTCCTACTTTGAAAATACTATGTAATTGAAAGAACGTCACTGAGGTACAGTGAAGTACAATAATAAATCGAAATTTAAATTTGTTTAATAGTTTACCTTCAAGCCTGTCGACTTCCTTCTGAAGTTTCTGCACGGAGCGCTCAGCGAACTCGGCGCGGGCTTCAGCCTGCAAATTGTGGTTAAAACGACTTTAATACGCGCACTTTAGGCTTTCACAAGAGCAGATTTAATATTTACTTTAACTTGATGAAACAACAAAATTGATATTTTTAAAGTTATTAGTGAATGATTTATTTAAAAATCTTAAAACAAAAAAGATCTGCTCTTGAAATCACAATAAAGACATGCATAATTTAGTTAAGGGAAAAGCCCTTTCTAAACAGTAAAACTTCAAATTCTAAATTAACAATACAACATTGAAGCGGACATCAAATTCAAACCCATGCATTTTACCTTCACCGTAAATGCTTAATGTTGTAATGATGATATTCAGCTATACACGAACTACATAAATATTGCATTAATATAAAGAAAATTATAATACCCTGCCTGACCCACTCGGTGTCTCGAAGCGTAAATATACCAATGTTATGGTCACAGTCAAGTTACTTTCAACAATTCCATTTTTAAACGATTTTTTAAAAGTAATTATTTATTCGTTAACGATATCGACAATTTTTTAAGTAAACAAACACATCACTATATTTTTTAAAATAACTCGACAATAACTTTGGCATATAGAATAACTTACTTGCGTGAGTTTCTGCGAGAGGCCATGGATCTTGTCTTCCACGTGTTCGCGGGACGCCATTGCCTAGCCACAGATCATAGAGTAATACATATTACTTCACAAGGGATAAGCAACATGCTGCCAAATCATTCACAGTGTACGCTAGTCTGTGACTTATTATTATAAAATCGACATGTTAAGCTATAGTATAAGTCATAAAGATGAGTGTTGCCATAGAAACAACATCGAACAATCGCCCCGCCCGGTACAAAACGCAGGGTACACTGTCAATAAATGGCGGGCACAAATAATATAACAGAAAAGTAATGTACACAATAAGAAATAAATCTGTAAAGTAGGATAAGCACCAACCTCCGTCAACCACTGAAAATTAGAACAATATACGACCCTATCACCATACGAATGTTTGTTTTCGCATAAACATTTGCAACAGTTGTATAGAGAAAAATCAATGATAAAATATTGTAAAATGTAGGTATTTTTTAAACATAAAGAAAGCTATTGCAAATGCTTATTAAGAGACCGAAGTACCGAATGAACATGAATTGTAACAAAACACCGAACCCACTAACTACACAACGTGTTCAGCTACATTTTACCTCTTTCAGCTGACCATCCAATACTTTGACTTGACCCTCATATGTCTCTTCTCGTTGTGTCGCCTAAATCATTATAATGTTAGCAAAAAATACACACAACACCGAAATCTATTAACGTCATGCTCGTTTGTGGCTCAAAAACATTAATATATGCACGGGCAAAACCGATGTTGCCCAAACTTAACCGATCTTTGTCAAAATGACAGTAGATTCACACAAACACCTGTCACTTTGACAATTCGAAGTAAATATTACTACTACAGATGTGTTCGAGCCATTAGTATTTTTTTTTTAATAATCACTAAAAGAACGAATATTGAAAAAAATATATACAGAGAATTAAAAAATACAACAGCAAGACAATCAAATCAAACCATCTATAGTCTAATCGAACGATCATTTTTGATTTAGCCATTTAAAGACGCGCCATACTAACTTCAAGAATTCTAGGAATATAGGTTTTGATTTGATAATTCGGTGAGCATATTGGAATAAATTTACCTCAAACCCATAATAAATAAGTCTAATATTCCTTTCGTTTTAGCAAGGAATAAAACCAAAGAAAAACGTATATAAAAATAGTTGAAAACGAAAACCTTTAAATTAAACTATGTATAGATAACTGATAATTTTCGAATTCAAATGACATTGACAATTGACAAAATGGCTTAACCAATAACGAATAACTATAATGCAGTAAGTAGTCAGGCCACTCGCACAATATGTCACTACACTCATTCAGACCTCCTTTAGGCGAGTGGTAAGGGTTTTGATTTGATTTTTGTACTCCTCCTCACGTTGGTTGGCCTGTGTGGAAGTCGGTGCAATTTAAATTTAAAAACTATACATTATTATTAGACGACTAATAAATAAAACTAATCACATACTTTTATAATCATAACCAATTTTCCTTTGATATAAATTTCATTTATATGATTATACATTTTTTGACAGGAGAATATGGCATTTGTTTCGTATCTACTGTCAAAAAACATAGTTTAAAAATCAAAGTAGCTGTAAAAAACTTAATTGATTAATATAACTAATAATAATAGTTAACAAATCAAAATAAAACATACCTTCTCTTCTGAGACCTCAAGAGACTTCAAGTTGTTGCCCACCACGCGGAGTTCCTCCTCAAGCTCAACGATTTTGCTGAAATCAATGGAAACCTCTTGAACGTACTTAGAAAGAAAAAGATTCCAATTTCAAATTTGACATTTGTTCTATAAACAATTAATTGCAACAATTTAAAAACGAATTTTATTTAATGGTACTTAAGACAATTAAATTCTATTTTCAAATTTGACTTTTGATGGATATGGCTAAACATTTAAAAATAGAGTGGAATTTACATTGTTACACGAATTACTTATTCAATAAACGAAGGGGGAACTCAATCAATCGATACTCGTTAGTGACGACCTACTTTTTATATGGCTCTTGTTTAAAAAGGGACAATTGACTAATATTAAGTAATATAGTCCCCAACAATAACAAATAATATAATAACCATCTAGTACATTTAATTCATTGGTTTTTTTAAAAAAGGTCGTTATTGTTGGTACAAAACAAAATAAAAATTCAAAATAATCTTCCTAAACGATGTTAACATACTCGTATTTCCATACGTGGCTGTACATGTAAAGTGTCTTAAAAACAAATCGGTAAGGCATGCGCGTTAAGAATACCAAAGCAGTTACTGCGTATGAATCATCAAATTAAACATAAACGTTGTACCGTTTCCTTAGTAACATATCAAATAGAAAAATACATATCACTGCCGCCAAATAACTAAGGCAACGATTGCGGCATATCCCACTTATAAGATTCAAGATTTTAAAATAATAAATAAAATTTATATTGCTACTGAGAATACGGTACATCTAAAGCTTGTAAATTTAATTTCTATAAGTTATAAATATAAAACAATAATGGCCATTGTTAGCTAAATTGTTAATAGAGTTTATTTTGATTATTTCAATCCGATGTTTTAAAAGGTTTGTACCTATTGAGCCTATATTGAGCTCGCCGCAAGACCTTATATTTCCACATAATTTTAAATTAATTAATATAATTACAATTGACTTGAAAATGAACATTATTATTTCATTCCTTGTGTAAGGTTACCTAAGTGGTGAATACTTAAGCATGTCTTGTTTTTAAATGTAAAACAAATAAGTATCCGCCGCGACGTCTCGGTATATGCGGGCATGCTCACCAATCGCTCTGCTCGGCGCGTTCCTCTGCCCGCTCCAAGTCCTGCTCCATCATGACGAGTTTGCGCGCCACCTAGCGTCGCCCGAGCGTTAGTGCGCGCACACACACACAACATACACACACACATACTAGCCTAAATATACTGAGACGGACGACGCTCTCGATAAGTGCAGGATTTGTGCAAGTGTTAACTAAAGGTTCAATTGAATCAAAGTTAGAAAAATTCAAACATCAATGTCTAATAAATTTCTTTTTACGTATTTTAATTAAATGAAGCTACAATTTTATTAATTATTTTTAGGAATATTAAAGAGTGCTTTGCCTTCTTTTAAGATATTAAACACTCAACACGCTTGGTTAGAAAAACACACAAAAATAAAAGAAAAAAAGCAATCGAGAACGGCATCAGAGCTCACGGCATTAAAAAAAGAAACGAGGGTTGACCCAAAACATTTAGCTATAAATCTAAGTTGTTTGATATAATTTATAATAATAATTAAGTGCTATTTAGTGCATTATCGAATTCATTAAGTGATGTGTACGGTTGCATATGTGCGGCACGCATACGGCCAGTAATTCTGGTGTAAAGTCGTGCAAATCTGAAAACGAAAATTTGCTCCCTATAGCACACATATTCTGCTCCTCGCACATACACATAGTATAAGATGAAAGTTACAATCGACACGTGGACATGACACTTATACATTATAAAAGAAATGTAAGAAAATATTCATGAGATGGGGCAACCCTTGTTTTAGTTTAAAACTACCGAATAAATTGAAATAACCTGATTAAAAACAACAAAGTTATTTCAATTTAAATTATGGATGTAACGAAAATAAAAGTCCTCCTCGGCTTCATCCTACGCGGCTAAAAGAACATGCAAAAAGACTGTGAGAGCCAATGTTAAAATAACGATGGAACTAAGTCAGCGATTACTGTGCAGCGAATGTTAGATGCGAACTCACAACCATGCACAACGACAAATAATAACTCCATGAAACCACGTACTGTCTACCAACTTACATAATGAAGACGACCGTACAAAATCCAATTAAGCAAATTTTAGAACGCAACACTTCATACAGTAGGAAAGTAGTAGCAGTTGTTAATGGTGTCAGAGATATAAGAAGGGAAACCTACGATTCACCAGACTCGGCACGCTCCTCGGCACGCTCCAAGTCAGCCTCGACCATGGCCAATTTACGAGCGACCTAAACACATAATTGTCCATTATACCAAAACTTTGAAACCCTTAAATGGTAATATGCAAAATAATGTGGCCAAAATAACTTTAACAAACCAAGGATTATTACAATCGTTATCATTATGCGAGTGTTTATTTAATTCAGTTGCTGCAAATGGCGCCAGTGCCGGTATCGCGACCGACGCTTATATAATCTACCACGTATAAAGCGGCCGCGACCCGTTCCTTCCATAAAAGGTAAAGAAACCAAGATCAAACACGACATGATACCATCTTTGGAATATGACTTTTACAAAGGTGCGCGCTTGGAAAACAAAAATTGGTCATAAAAACAGGAAAACAATCAAATGATTCAATTGAGTATCACGAAATTGTGAAGCACTCACTACTTACATGTCAACTAAATGAAATGTTTAATCTTATCAAATTTGATAAAATATATTTCAAGGAATAGTTGCAATGAATCCATGACGATAACAGTAAAGCACAACTGAAACATGCACTCGCCTACTCGTTTTAAATGCAGCGAATACTATTATGAGAATCGATTTTATTATTCCATATAAAATCGAGAACAGGGGATTTACAATTCGTTAGAGACACACAAGAATTGGTTAATGAAGATTAACATTATCTATGGCAAGGACGAATAGCTTAGATAAAAAACAACATTAAAATGAAGGGCATCGGAAGTACCAGTATTAATTAGTAACTTGGAAGGTGTCAATTAAAAGAGGGATTTTATGAAAGCCACGACAAACACACTCCAATATAAAGACCTCATCGTATTTCTTGTCAGCTTCCTCAGCGAGGAATCTGGCCTCCTTAAGCTGGTTCTCCAAAGCATCCATACGCTCTTCATCGGCCAACGACCTATTCTCGAGCACTTTGCGGGCACTATACCGAATAACATAACAAATTAATCAAGAGGTTGACCCAGAAACTGCGTAAGGAAAGATATAACACATGCAGAAGAGTAGATGATGAAAACAACAAAAAGAACACATAAAAGCTAACAGCAACGTCGAATCCGAAACCTGTAGGAAGCTGAGGTGGATATTTTATAACACTACAGTTTAACACCTAAATACCATCATTTTGTGGTCAAAATGATGATTTCTAGGTTTCGTAAAGTTTATGATACAAAGGTCAACGGTCAAGAATTTACGTGTTCACTAAATCATCTAAAATGAGGTTAAACACCACGATAAGTTAGTTTCTAGCAATTTGCAATAATATTATGCGAATATATTGTAATTCTAATCTAGAACCGTTGACCTGTCTCGAGTCGTAAAATTCTAAATAAAATTACTTTCTGCTAATAATGCAGGCAACAATATGCCATTCTGTATGCACAGGCTTACTCAAATGAATTCCAGTAATTTTACTTAGAATAACAATTAATGGATCATGTGAAAGCGGTTCACCTCTTCGTATTTCTTGTCGGATTCCTCGGCGATGAGTTTTGCTTGTGAAAGTTGGGCTTCCAGGATTGCCACCCGATCGTCCTCCATGTTGGTTCTGTTCTCCAATGCCTTGCGTATTCTGGTTAGTGCGATCAAACACATGCTTGTTAAGATTACGTTACAATTAGGAAATTAGGTGTCAGATTACTATGCATTTTTTTGAAATCTCCTTACACTCACGCCTATAATTCTAAGATAGATTATGTTTATGTTTAAGAATTTGTTGGTATTTTGGGTTATCACTTAAACAAATATTTTCATCTGACACCTGAATTATTTTAAATGTCATTATATTAAACACATAATGGAGTTTATATTTACAAAATAATGCAATGGCTAATCAAATTAAACATTTTTGAAAAAAAAAACCAGTCAATCGTAGAAAATCGATAGGATTGGATTAATGAATTTTTAAAATCAATTAATAAAATGAACAGACAAACGACACAAAAACAAACATGCATTAATCAAATAATTACCTAAGACTAACTAAGACAAGGGTGAATTCTGAGATATCACACTGGTTATAATTATAGTTGTAGTGTGGTGCAAAATATGTATTTATTATTTATATCTACTGACTATAATTAAGAAATATACAATTGCAAATTTAATTTGTAAACTGTGAATATCACAATGGAAGAGAAATATTAAGATTTCTGTTCAAAAATCAGAGTTAATAACCATCACTTCTAGAATTTCAGTTTATGATTTAGCGAATAGGGATCACAAAAATCTTGAAATAAACAAAGTTTGAATCAATTTCGAGCTCACCGTTCGGACTCATCGGCAGCCTGACTGGCCTCAGCCAACTTGGCTGTGGCGGTGGCAAGACGTTCCTCAGACCTTTCAAGATCCTCCTCCAGCAGTTGGATACGTCGGTTCAGGGCAGCCACTTCGGACTCGGCCTACAATACGAATTTAAATTTAGTTTTTATCTAAGAATCTAAAACAATTTATTTCTAATAATGTTAGACTTTTTTCTTTAACCTAACGCCATTAAACTAAATTTATCCTAATTTCAACCATCTACTTCAAACACGATTTATTTGAATTCAGAAATTGCCAATATTTTATTTTTAATTACATATAAGTATAATTTATCAAATTACAAAGAATGTTAACTTTTTTCACTAAAATCGCGCTGTAAGTATTATAAATAAATAAAAAGCGTCGAACTAATAACAAGATGTAATCAGAAAGCGAAATGCATTTCCAACTTAATGAGGAAGTGATGCATCATTATAACTCATGAATAAACATTATTCTAGATGCCCGTTTTGTGGGAACCGGCAATATTAAATGCTTGTAGCTTTTTTCAATATCCTATTCAGAGTTGAGATGTATTTTAAGAACGAGTAATGTTCTTTTTAAAAAAAACGTTACATTAACGGCGAATTATATATTTATCTAGGTTAATACATACAGTTTAAATCATAAAAAATTCACATCTAACTAAGCATTCGCATTTGAATCAAATTATAAACATTGAAGACTTATTAATTTTTTTTTAATAAAAATTATCACTAGCCTAAAATGCTTTAGAAAAAACGCTAAGGAATCTTTTAAACTAACACAGTTACATTTTTCGTTCGTTTCAACCTTTCTTAACTGTTTTTCTATCCTTCAAATTTATTTTAACACTAGATTTACCAGAGCAGTCAAAATGACTGGTCTTGCAAGATCAAATTAAAATTCCTACTGCGTGTAACATTTTCTTTAATTCTTCTAGTCTTCTTTAATTTATAACAGAAGAATTAGTTTTATAAATTTTATATTATTTTACATATATTTGTAACAAATATATACTTTTTTCGTTTTGGTAGAAATAGGTATATTTAAGCTGGTAAATCTAATGTTAAATTCAACACTACTCTTTGTTTAACATTATTAAAGCTTGCATTTCCTTTTTTTATTAAAACTCAGTTACCTAATAAATACAATTCTGCCAAGTGTGATGTGAGAAATTCAACCTGTATTTTAATAATAGCATAGTGTAAGCGTACATGTGGATGACGTCACACGTCCTTGTGCATAACGAGTCCCAGCGTACTCCCCACATTATCCTGCGTCGTCACCGCACGCTCTATTAATAGTGGCAGTTAAATTACAACTAATATAAATGCAACTTATGCGATGGACGACATTAGACATTTTTGAACGCAGGAAATTTAAAAAACTAAATAAAAGTAAAGTTGTAATAAAAATCGAACGAGAAAGGGAAATATGTAATTGTGTTTGATACAATAAAAGCACAAGCAGTAATTGTTCTAATTTCGAGAGACAAAAGGGCGAATTTGGAATATAGCATACAAGCATTCAAACGTACAATTAAATAAGTTACCAACCGGAACATTTTCAATGCGAGTGTAAACTTTTATAGATTTTATCAAAAATCCTTTAAATTTAATCATTTGGGAAACACGTTGTGTACTTCCAAAATTAACCTCAAGTTTGTTGACCTTGAACTCAAACCTCACGAGGCTGGTAACCGATTAAGCGTTAAGGATGACACCAAATTTACTTATGCCGGGACCGTCGACTCCATTGCTTTATAATATTCATATCTAAATCATAATATCATTGCTATTGAAATGTTGAAGACTGCAATACTATGACACAAAGTTCGTAGAATAAAACTCATGTTGACGTAGCTTCGTCTTTACATAGGGAGATAATATAATGGCTTTAAAAATAGATTATTTTTTTAAAAATATTACAAATCGTCATGCATTTTTCAATTTTCAAGGCCATAATTACAGATTTACATAATGTTCCCAGCGTGCATTATAATTTTCGGATTTAATGCGCGTCGTAACATCCGGTCCCAAGCCCAAAATGTATTCAGTTGTCCGCAAGTACTTTGTTTCTAATACTGTTTTAACACGAAGGGCTCAAAGGACCATTGTAAACGTCTATTCAATCGCCATTACAATACCAAGCCCAATCAATTGTAATAAAATAGGGTCAATGGTACCTGTGCGTTTTAGGCACCACTGGGCTTAACACAGAAAGGGACAAGTTTTTTTTACTAACTACGTGATACTAAACTACAAATAAAACAATGTTAGTTTAAAAACTTTTCTTGTACTAAATATTACCATTTCAATATTTTTCGTCATGGATTATGCGATCAATGTAATGTTTTCACGCTTTGATTGCCCATTTTAAATTCGACCTTAGTAGTGTTTAGACAACACGTCATGTCTACTTCTAACACCAGTACACGCCTACACAATGGAAGCAACTGACCAATGATTACAATTGAAGGTTGCGATGATTCCTTCAAAAAAGCTCATTCAGCAACGTTATTAATCAATTGTTGTAGACTATCTAATTGGAGGCACATAGGCCTAAAGTAGAGGGAGTGTAACAAATTCGTGTTGTTGCCAAGATATGCTTATCGCACAATTGATAAAATGTTTTTATTCAAAAGAATTTACAATGACTCAATCAAGACAGAGATATCCAACATTAAAAATATTGAACAAGGAACATGAATGGCCTAAATAGGTGCACTTTCACATTACATAGGCTCTTAAATATAAATGATGTCATTGTACTGATTAAGAAAAAGGTAACCGTTCAGATGAGTGTTGAAAATGAGATTACGTCATCGGACTATGATAACAGGGTAGGACACTCCTCTACGGCGCCAACGCTGTGAACACCAAGAGGAATGCATGAGAAGGGTGTCGTTCTCCACGCTGCACGGCCGGCCGGCTCGCTCTACATGTGCTACAAAAGACCGGTACACGACCTCCAACACAACCAAACCTGTTACGTGTAACCGAAACCGCCGCCTCGAGTGGCCCACGGATATACAGTTAAAAATAACGAACCGATGGATATCTCCAGCAAACATCGTCAACAACCTAACTCTCGTGACCCTCGGCAACACATGTTGAATTACTGAACATCTTAAAACTTCTAAGTCGATAAAAAGGAATCATTGTTCACTGTCCCTTTTCAAATGATACGAAACAGTTTGACCAGAAAGAGATGGCAACATGCGTACGTCGCCCGTACACCTAAGTATGGCCGGACATTACTCACTATAGGTAGATAGTACACGATGGTTGGTAATATTTTAACTTTAATATGTTTAAAACACTAGTTATTTTACACATATCACTGGCACGGAACACGATATAACACAATTCCCTTACTTCTTCTCTCCGCATTATTTCCACTTGTAATCGTTTGTGATACTCTTCACACTCGTCCTTATATTTTTCCATTTCTTCTTTTGTTTGTCTCATTTTCTTCTTCAGAACGTCCAGTATCGTGCCTTGTTGCATATTCGTCGTCATTTTTAGTCACTTTTATGTATAAATCGAACAACTAAAACTAAAATACTCAGACACCGTCGCCCTGCTCGCAAAAATGCCAACTGATTTCGTTAGTTCGTTATTGCTCCGTGTCGCAGAGATGGGCACGGCACACAAACGAACACAGCCGGCAAGTAAAATGGCCGCCGTAAATAATTAAACTGGACTTATCAGCGCGTTCCGCTGTGGAATTTCGTTTAGTGTTAAATTGACACGATTTAACTAATAAAACAAAAGACTTATATTTATACAAATACTCATAAATGACAATTATACAGTTTAATAACGTATTTGACAGAAACACACGCTTCACACGTCTAACGTCACACCGTATGGTTGTCGAATGTCGAGTGGCAAGTAGCTCCACCTGTTAAAAAATAATGGTACTACATCCTGTAGGGTTCAAATACAGGGCCGCAGTAAAATAATGGTCAAAAACTGGGATGGGTAATACGGATCGATGATTTTATATAATAAAACGGGAAATACATTATTTACAATAGGAATTATATGAATTACTTTTGACAGCCATGAGAATTGAACTGCGAAGCAACACTAGCGACATCTACCCAAAGGAATGCTTATGACGCAGACAACGAAGCGCCAAAGTTGATAAGTTAGGAACTAAGAAATATTAATGAAAATGAAGCGATGACGTCACTTAAATGAGCAAACATTTTCAATTTGGAATGTCGGACGAGTTAATTTCCTTGTACATTCATTTATATCGCAACTATAATTAGCGTGCATGTGTTCTACAAATTTCTCTGTTATTACCGAAATATTAATAATTAAATCCAATATTTTATATTATTTTTAACATTTTGGCGTTTATATATTATAGTGAATTAGACTATTTGCGAAACGTAAAGTTTTTTGCATATCTTAGAACTCTTTCTACACATCCCAGTAACGTAAAAATAAATCCAATAAAATCATCCAGAAGAGCTCAAGTAGAAAGTTGGTCAGTCATTAATCAATTGAACGCCATATGGTTGACCAGTTGGCTGATAAAGGCCACATAGCACCTTATTTGGGCACATTCTGTACAGAGTACACAGTTCAATGAAAACCAGGCAGCTGTGTAACAGATTGCAAAATTTATATGTATTATTGCTATGAAAAGGCATTATTATTAGTAATTACAATCATCATTTTTCCTTGTTTTGGTATGTGCAGATATTACAACCGTAATTGGTGTAAATGATAGTCCAACTTTAATAATACATTGCTATCTTATTATAGATGTATATAGTCATACAATTTATCAGCTTCAGTACATATCTAATACATGGAAATACAAACTGAAGTCATTTGAAGGCTGACAAATTTCTCTATGACGCTTTGGATAAGTAGTTTTGTTAGCTTCATGACAACTAGGGCTTACAACACCTCAGTCTCGCCGTAACTAAGATAGCTGCAAAGCTTTCGAAACATCAGATAGAATAATTCATCTCAAAAAAATTAGTCATTTAAATAATCTTCCTGAACAACCAATACACTATAGCTCCAATACAGCTTATCTAGGAGGTAAAAAATACTAAAGAAATAAGAAATATTATTTCCCTCCATTGCAATTTCTCAGATTTTACATCATTTAATAATATTTACTTTAATTATATCATGATCTGGTTTCTAGAATTAAATTATAATTTACTAGCCATTACTATAGTTTATTATACTAGCAATTATAATAAGCAAGCAATTGTCAATGATCAATTGACCAAATAATACGTTTTTATGTGCAACTAACATGTTCTACAGAGACAGACTACCTATGTACATAATGTTCATGTTTATGCATATGTTAGAAAGTTTACAGAATGTGGGCGTTTATACAGTTAACTAAAACGGCTCATGAATAAATACACTAAAATAGAATTGTTCATTACGTCAAGGGAAAGTAACTTTTTATCACTTTTATTAAAATACATCACGTGAAGTAAAATGACTCGTCATCGAAATAGATGTTCAATAGTTAATAGAAATAGGTTAACATGCCTCCTCAATGATAAGATAAACATAGTTCACATTCCTCTATCTCAAATAATACGCTCACGCATCTCCCGTGGCTAAGCTGAATATATCTCATTTTAAATTAAAAATACAAAATTGTACGGCCGCATCTAATCGTTTAAGGGCATATCGCGCGCAATTAACGACATCTCTTGGAATAGTCGTGAACTACGAATGTAAACATGTCAAATGAAACGTCAAACTCTCAGCTGATTACCACGCGCCGTATTAGAATCTCGAAGTACGCTACAGCGACCAGAATTCCTTACTAAACATGATTATAAATAGTTCTGTACGCAGTTGGCCCACGCCCGAACACACACGGTCGCCAACTGCGGCTGGGCTCAAATAACAAAGGACATTACCCTTTTCAGTGCAGTGTTCTTAATATTTTGAAGCTCATTCTTTATTATAGAAAACTTCATCATCGTGTCGGAAGAGAAGATAGACCTGCCGAACGCGAGACCGGGATAATCCGGACATCTTCTCTTTCTATTCTCACGTTCCGCTAGAACTTCTGTACGAACACTAGTACATCTTAATCTGGCCAGCTCTGCTGTCTCCGGATCGTCGTCAGATATATCAGAAGCAAGAACAGTCTCCGCTCCGTCGGCCGCTGTGCGTTCTTCATTAAAGGAAAATTCCTCATCGTCAGTATCAGAGCTCGAAATTCGAGAAATTAATTCGCGTTCTTCACTATTAGAGTTCGCATTATCTCCAATAACATTTAAATTCGAAAGTGCATCGTCACTAGTTGTCCTTGGCACTTGAGATTCACTAACACTATTTACATCATGCACAACAACGTCTGTACAGTCTAAGGTCACTTCTTTGGACGGATCAATGTTCACAGAAGCACCGGGGGAGGGCACCCGGTCCCCCCTGAGCCGCGGGTGATGTTGGTGCCCCCTGCGCCGCACGGGGGTGCGACCGTGGGCGTGGGGCGCGGACGCGGACATATCTGCTCTCGGCGCGCTGCGACCGCGCTAGCTCAGTTGGCCGCCATGTTGCTTATTACTTGTTGCGGCAAATGAACGTACGCGGCGCTGTCGTCGCTTTTTCTCTTGTATGTTTGTTTATGTTGAAACTGTTTTACCAAGCGAGTCTAGTTTTGGCGGTAAAAATTTAAACGTAGCAAAAGTTATTAAGATTTTAAGTGTAGATATCATTGAAACATGTGTTTATTTAACATACATGCATGGTAAATATAAAATATTTAGTCATGATCATAGGAAATTCATCTTAATATAGAATTTTTAAACATTACGAATCTCAGTTGAACATTTACGTGGAGAACGTCTATCAAACGCGATTATGCCACATCTATTTTTACAAAAACACCGGGCAACGAGCCATATTAGGTGGCTCAGTGCCAAAAATAACCCCCGCAGATACCAAAGGAACGCGATCTAGCAACATGGCTATGTGTGAATTACGACGTGAATTTCAGACAGGTTTTTGAATTGATTTACTTTTTACCTTTTGTCCTTTTGTACCTAATTATCTTTATTTTAAACACATTAAAGTAAAAAAAATCAAATTGTATTAGTAGTATTGTAGTAGTACATAAATTCTCTTGTTCCCGAAAAAAAACATAGCACAGACTTACGTTCTGGAGAGCCTTTTCCTTCTCCTCGAGCTTGGCGTTGACCTGCATGAGGGCTTCCTGTGTCTGATCCAAGTCATTTTCAATGGTCTGGATCTTCTTTTGCAGTTGTCTGGCTTCTTCCTCAGCCTATGAAATTATTTTTTATCATTTTATGTATAGAAATGAGACGTTACATTGTAACATTAATTACAATTAATAAAGCTATTATAAATACATTTTCATATAAAAATTAGTAATTAAAAACTCAGATCTAGTTCCACTTTATAAGCACTAATAAGTAACACACGATAAAGTTTACTAAGTAATTGCTAAAAGTACACTTTCTAACAACGCAACACTGTAAAGTAATTTTTCTTGCAGAAGAATCAGTTTTCTACTTATTACGATTAGTAACAATTGTCGCTGTATACGAAAGTTTACCTTTAATTACACATAAAATAAATGATAAAATGTAAGTTATAATCTGTTATTAGATTTATCTATAAATTACTTGAATTAAATAGTTTTTAAAAGCATTAAAAATGACATATTTTTAGCTTAGAATGCATTAATTATCCCTAGATTTAAAAAATACCTTCTCGGCGCGAAGATTGGCGTCCTTGGCCTGTTGCTCGCACATGGCTGCGCGGTCAAGGGCATTGTCCTTCTCCAGCTTCATCGCCTGCATCTTCTTCTTAATCGCGTCCATGGTGGCGGCTGTGTTTTGTTTACTTGCTTATAAGAAAACTGTAAATAACAAGCTAATTCAGCAAAAAACGTGTGATCAACCAAAAAATAGATTTAAAAAAATTTCCGAACGTAAACCGTGTTCATAATTTGATCGACACAAATTCTAAATTTTAATTACAAACAAACGCATCTAAATGAAAACCTATGTTTTTATTATAAACCATGTTCTACATTCAAATAATTTAGGTTTTCAGTTCAAATTAAATAAAAGACGGTCGTACACAAAATTATTACGACGAAAATGTAATTCTCAGAATTTGTTGTTGAATTAAGCACTTTTATTTGGAAATTTTTGGTAAATACTTTTAAAAATATGTAACAGTGTTGAGTGAATCACATACACTGACTCACGTATGACAAATGCAAAATTTCTTAAAAGTAAAGAAACCTTTGCATTCCGATGTCAAGTAAGTTCAAGTCAGTTCAGAAACATGTGCTATTTATGGAGGTAAACGGAGAGTGCAATGATCCGGCATCAGCGAGCCTTATTTCAGTAGTCACAAACAATTTGTATCAGGGAAAAGCCTACTTATTGCCTACTCTACTACGTGCAGCGCAGATGAATGAAAAATACTTAATAATTTGTTTCACTAAGCAATAGAGCTGTCATTTTTGCGACAATAAACAAAATGTGTATTCAAGTATTATTAACACTAGATTTACCAGCTTAAATATACCTATTAGCCACAGCCGGCGTGCTCCGTATCCTTCGTAGAGGACGGCCAGCTAGTGGCTTATTCAATGTAGGTCGCGAAGGTTTATGTCTTGAAATCAAACGCGTATTCGTATCAATGGCAGCCGAGAGGATGTTTACGCAGTACTGACAGATTTTCAACTTATCTTCACCGTGTCTCGCACTAGACTAAACTCAAACTAAAAACATAACTTATTGTTCCACCCCAATTGAGCGGCATCTATTCATCCTCTCGTTTGCACTTTTATTTATTATTTAAATAACATCATTAATGTTCGTGCCTACCTAAAGCCATTGTCCATAACGTTTTCTTGTTATTTAGTAGGCACGAAACTAACAAATGAACAATATCCTTTTAGGAATTACCTAAATAATGATCCCTATATTTTAACACTCTGCCTACCTGCCTACAACAATGCCCTAGGTAGGCAGATGTGCTAAGACCATAGCAAGTCGCCTCTGCGCTTACGCTTCCTCTTGGTCCAGGATATGTATCGCACAGTGACTCCCATGGCCATACACTTCGTAGTAATGTAGCGTCAATTATCAATACTACATCATTTTGCTGTAATTGGCGTTCTCCCTTGTTAGAGCGCCCCTCGGGTGACAGCGTAAGTAGATATTCTGCCACGCATCTTTGCCAGAAGATCCTCCATGTGCTCCTAGTTATGTCGTAGCATCTTCCGGTCAGTGACAGTGGTGATGACGCGCTCAATAGGAAACATATCAGCGTGGGCGTCTCCGGGTTTGCCGAGTTCACCGAAACGTAGATGAGCGGCCGATCACTGGCTGAGCACTTCGCTTCCGCCAACAATGTGCGAAGCACTCCCTCTCTTGACTGCCTCTTACTTGGCGTGTCAGCCAGCGCCGCCTTCAAATAACGAATTGGATACTTCCAGGCCCTATTTGTGACGCCATAGTACTGCTGTTCTGGCAGCCATTTAGTGTCGCAAACGTCGAGTAGTTCACGATCCCCTGGCACAGTGCGAAAGAGCGCCGCCTTTCTAACGCGCCACCACTGACAAGATCTTGCTACAGGATGCACCGTCGAACGCAAGCACAATATTCTATATCGCTGGCGTTCTTCGTTCACCAAGCGCTCATTGTTTGCGTGCCCGGCAGCCTGATGTTCCTGTTTGAACAATAGGCGAGTGAACGGGCGTAAGACGAGTCGTTGTGAGTCGTGCGATGCCTCTGCCGCCGCTCCTTTGCGTCTTCGTACTCTCAACATTCCGTTGTCGCTATCTGGGTCCAATTTATAAATGCGACTTAATCGTGCAATTGACAACACTTTTGCTAGCTTCGCTCGCTCTTCGGCAAAGCTGTCACCTTGACTCCGTTTGAGCCACAGTTTTGTTGCCTTTTCAACATGTTTTACTTCATGTGTTGTTCCATCGTCATGTGCGACTGCGGCGCATACTTGCTCGCTCGTGTCGCCGTAAATGTGGAGCTCCCTTCTGGCACTCCCCCCGTTCGGCAAGTAACAACGTGGCAGACGCAACGCCGACATATCCGTAAGGTGGCGCAGCCACTTACCACATTCTTTTGACTTGTCCTCCGGGACCGGGTCGTTCCATTTTGTTTTTGACCGCCACAAGTCTTGTAATTTAATCTTGTCGCTGACCGTGTTGATTAACTCGAGCGGGTCGTGTGTCGATATCACCGCGCTCAAGGCTTCCCTCTTGGTTGGTGCGCGTCGTTTGTAGCTACGCCCTCTTGAAGTCTTTGCGAGCTAGTTTTAATCACATCGTGAGTCGGGTCGAGTATTTTTTCATGCTCCATGCTTGAGCTTAACTCGACGTTCAATGAGTGCGCTTGCAAGTCTTGCGGCACACTAGACAGTTCCTCTTCACGATTCGATACCGGTCCTTTG
>JAPWLS010001206.1:0-37379 GCA_028551675.1 Tineola bisselliella | reverse complement strand
TTAAATTTATCATTATGGAAAGTATAAAAATTAAAAACAAATATATATCATTCCCATTTTGTACTGAATAATAGACAATCTCATGAAATAACTAATGTCAGTCATTATTTATTTATTATCGGTCTTGTTTTGGTATTTCTGCCGATTGTCAAAGTAGGAGTGAGCACCGAGCGGTGAATATCGTTCTAAAGGGTTTTCGTAACTTAAAATTATGGAGGTAGACGACAATTTTCAAAATACTACAAATAACCCTATTTCTGCAGAGCTTGAAACTGCTACTTATGACAGTCAGAATGGAGTTAACACTGAAAATAATATAATCGACATTGATTTTAATATTTTTACTTCGAATAGGCTTCTTGAGCTTTGCAAATCTTCATGGGTACCATCAGCCAATGCTAAGAGTAATATCCAACTTTATTTACGTGGTTGTAAGTGGTCACCAGATGGTACTTGCTGTTTAACTGTTGTTAATAATGATGGCGTGCATGTAATCGAGTTGCCACGAGATTTATATGAGGATAACGTATCTATAGATCGTCCAATTGACATTTTAGACTCTGTAATTCATGTAAAAGAGTCGGGACTTGTGTATGATTTTTGTTGGTATCCCGGAATGAATAGTAGTTTGCCAGAAACATGTTGGTAAGTTTTACTTTAAAAACAATATGTAAGTGATTGTGTTTTGGATACATTATTATTTAAATATTTTCAGTTGGTTGACAACCCTGCAAAACTCACCAATTCAGATGTGGGATGCCTTTGATGGATCTCTCCGTTGCTCTTATAGAGGATTCAACCAGGTTGATGAGCTCGAAACTGCTCTCTCGTTATCATTTACATTAGATGGCTCTAAAATAATAGCTGGTTATAAAAAATGCTTAAAAACTTTTGACGTTTCACGGTAATTAGAAAAAAATATTATTATATTGTTATTGTAATGGAATTAAAATGACAAATCATTTTATATTATATTTATATATACATACTTATACAGGAAAGTGGGTAGTTATGGAGATAAACTAACAAAGACAAAGACGTTTGTTACTAACCTATGACTGCAAATAAAAGATTTGTTTTAATTTTCTAGTCCTGGTCGTGACTATAGCAATCATAAAATAACACAATCAGCTTCGTGTTTAGTTACTGAAGACAACCTCTTAGCTGTTGGTTCATGGAATACATCAATAAGTTTATATAGTATTAAGGATATGGGCACTTATAAGAGTATTGGAAAAATGCATGGACATTGTGGTGAGTTTCAACATTATAAATGTGGAAGGTACACACACAAATAAAAAAACTATTATCTGTTTTGGATAATTAGAATTATACATGTTAACATTACTCAATTATCTTTCTAGGTGGTGTCACCCATATGAAATTTGCTCAAGATGGTTTAAAACTTGTATCTGGAGGACGAATAGATAATAATATCTATGTGTGGGACATGAGGAATTATAGGAAGCCCTTAAATATATTATCAAGAGTCGTTACAACAAATCAAAGAATTTATTTTGATATTTCACCTTGTGGAAGATATTTAGTGTCTGGAGGCACAGATGGGGTAGTCAGAGTTTGGGATTCAAATAGCATTGATTGGATTAATGCTTTAAGTTTTGATAATATGAACAACCCTAATTCTGTGACTTATATAGTTAGTATTTTATTCTTAATTTATTAACCTGAGCCACCAATTTCTATCTAAAAATTGTTGTTTATATAATGCAAAGATATAAATAAAAGACTTTTACACTACTATATTACTACTTCCGCCACCTGTTCATAGATGTCGCTGTCTAAAATGTAACACACTTATTTTTGTCAAAAGTTATCGTATAATGCCAGGCACACATGCAGGAATGCCTTTCTTTTTGCTTCCCTTTTAACAAATAGATATTCTACCATTTATCTTTTTTATGACAACTCGAGTTGTGTCTGATGTCTCAACCATATGTCAAAAACAAAAAAAAAATCCAGTTATATGTAATATTATGTTTCTTTACAGTTTCCACTTCACGAAGACTGTTGCAACAGTGTTGCTATACATCCATTTAAAAAAATCTTAGCAACTGGTTCCGGGCAATTGCATTTGAAAGATCCAATCAATTCTCTAGAAAATAATGTGGATAATTGTAAAAATAATGAACCTATTAACAGAGAAAATAATACAACGAAATATTCCAAACATTGTGAAAATGATCTTGTATTCTGGTGGACGGGAGTTCCAAAGACTAATTAATTTTAAGATCAGCATAAGAAATAATAAATAAACTGTGATTGTAAACATTGTGTATTTTTTATATCTACTTTTTATAAATATTCTTTTAATAAATTCTAGATAGAAACCTGAAATTGTGGTTTAGGATCCTATTTGCCAGTTGATTGCTTTGTAGTTGCCATGCTTTATTGGTGTCGAATGATATTTTGTGAAAGAGTGGTTAATTAACTTAAAAGCGTGTCTTAACTATGGACCCACTTAAATTGCGAAGTTACCTTTTCTAATGGATGATCTAAAAAGTATCCTAACAGACTTTAAACATTAATTATACATTTTCATGAATTACTCATCAAAAGCTGAACTTAACTTCAGAAAGGAACTGAATTAAGCGAGTTTGAAACTTTTGTTCTCTACGCATAGATCAATTTTAGATTGTTCAGTAAAGGTGTTTTAACAATTAGGCGGGAAATTGCCAAACTTTCGTTTAGTTTATAATTTATTGTGGACCTAATTACAAATTGCACTTTACTCCTGTGTTTAGCATTTTTTATTTATTTAACATCGAATTACTAAACAGAAGTTTAAATAAATACCATTTAAATAGTTGTGATTGAATATAACCTTCAAATCGTGTCTAAAGGAAGCGACGATTGAATTTATTTCCACTGCACAACAACTGCATACCCAAAAAATCGACTTGATATAAATCAATATAAAAATATCAGGTCCGTTTTTAGTGCGTGATTGGTGTATTCAAAATTGCTGCTCTTGAACGATCGGACTCTTAACATTTCATTTAAAACTAAGACCATTCGTTCTTTTTATTGCCGACAGTATTATAACAATATTTATATATCCATTCTTCCTATAGTCGCCACAGTGCCGACATGCATAAAGAAATCATAAAACGAAATATGGTTTATTACTAATAGCCTTATTTCTATTACTATTATAAACATTATGAGGTTAGACTAGATGTATCGTCGCAAAATGTTTGGCCAAAATTCAATTAAATTTTCCGTGTCAGTGGTTATGATGTGAAATTGTTTAATTAAGGAAAATTCCCAGGATCCCGCGGAATGAGAAAATTAAACAATCATTATGCCTTCAACTGTTAAGAACATTGTGGTTTAACCAACCAAATCTGATATATTATATTACTGTTACCTTTTACACCAACACACTTGCGACTGTGTTTTCTCAGTCTTAATTTTAACACCGAGTTCTTTTAACCTAAAAAGAAATATGAATTTAGTAATTTTTAAACTAGTAACTAAACTATTTATATTCAAATATAAGTCAAGTAAACAATCTCCGCATTCTCCTAATGGTTAGCTAGTAAAGAATACATAATGACATTAAGCTCGCCATTGTACTCTTATTTATATTTGTGCCATAAACAATTATTATTATCACCAGTAAGATACTTCATTGGATACTCAAATATATATAACGTCTTTGAGTTTTAAAAGATTTATTGCCTTCTATCCCCAATAAAACGTTCTGACTACGCATTTAAGTTCTATAACATTGTATATAAAATATATCTATAGCAACAAAACGTAGGTATAGTAAGTTTTCAAATTGTGCCTGCACGTACTCGCAGTTTAATCGGAACAAATTCAAACATACGACTTTCCTATAAGAAGCAGCACTTTTAAAAGTCCACTTCTGACCCTACCGACTCAAATTAATATAGGTACTTTCAACATGAACGATGCAATATAAAATAACATAAACAATAGATAAATGCGCATACAAACTAAACATAGATGTATTTACAAATCAAAAACACAATAGGATCTTACTTTGGGAAGTTAAGGTACATAATTCAAAGATTTAAAACAAAGTAGGTTAAAGATAACAACGTGAAAATAATTATGTCGCTCTCTTCGCAATTTTGACACGAAACAAACATAAAACTGTAGTGTCGTGAAAGGCTGCAAGCTGTCCGAGGTTATAAGAATGCGATATGACGCCATAAAGTCAGTGTTCCTGTTTACTTGAACTTTAGATTTATTACTTACGGTTTACTCGGAAACCTGCCAACGCAAACTACCTTTGACGTTTTCACTACATTGTATTTCAAATACAAAGTGCATTTTGGTACGAATACACTCCTAAGTTAAGGAAGTAAATTATGAAACAGATCCAATTTAGTTGGAATACAATTTAATTCGTTTCTAAAGAGAACAGACAGCTGTTAATTCATTTTTAATCATACGTTTGAAATTTGGACTTCTCCATATGATACCAGTGAGTGTGAAAAAGAGACGAAATTTATCTACAAAATTAGTAGCAAAACCGCGCGTGTATTTCCAAAACAAATTATATTAACATCCGGTTTCCAGCAACAACTCTCAATAAATTACGACACTGTTCTGTGTAAAACAGGAAGCGAGCATGTTTATTACGGAATAAAACGATTTTCTTTTAAAATACTTTTCGTGTAAGTTAACCGTATGCGAAGCAGGAAGCAAGCATAACAGTTTCTTGGAAATGGATACAGTTGTAGAGAAAAATTATCAACGCTCAAACATATTAGTAGTCTCAATTCCAGTAAACAAACAAAAAGAAAAAATTTCTTTAATAATATTTGTATTTTCTAACTTTGAATCTTAATTTGATTATGTATAAATAGTAATAAGTGATAAATAGTAATACTCATAAAAAAATGTTAAAAGTAAAAAAATGCGATTAATTTTTACAGGCTCAATTTGATCTGAAAGGATTTTCATGTAAGTAATAACTCGTTGCGTGTAACATTTATTGGGTACTGTCGAAAACGAGTGGAGAATTAAAAATATATTTACCTTATTTCTGTTATCACGAATTCATTTTCATTAGAACGAATAAATCGACATTTTTTTGAGCACGTTTACATATAATTTAATAATAATAATTAAAAAGATGATTAAAAATATGCAATGGTATATATTTAATATTATTAATAGATGAATACCTACTATACTTCATATAATTCTGAATGAAGTTGAAAATTCACTACCATTTAAAGAAATATTCAATAAAAAGTCATTCTTCTGATAAATAAAATCAATTGATCGTGAAAGGACTACTTGAACGTTTTGTGAAACGTGCGCGTTTACATTTAAGGAAATATAATAATATACTATTATATTTATTTCTTACTCTTGCAAAAAATAGGGATTCTGTTGTTGACTGAAGATGTGATTTTCTTTTTGTCTTTCAATATACTTTTTTTTTCATTATTTATTGAGCGACAAAAGATACCAATGACATAACAATAAAGATTAGTGATTGAGTGAATAGGAGTAAATAGCTAGTATTACAATATTTATTTCTTAAAATGGCTTTTTCAATCCAAACAGTTATTTAAAAATGAGAAAAAATATGCGTGTTTCAAAAATTATACGTAAGAAAATTATAATTTACATACCAGTAGAAAAACGTCCGTTTAAATAACTTTTTTTGACTAACTTTTTGAAAAAAAAAAGAATTAATTATTTTATTTTTTTATTATTATAATTTCTAATTTTTCAATTGTTTTTAGTTTGTTATGCGTTTGAACTAAATTCAATCATCAAAACTAAAGCTATAGGTACTATAACGCATAAGCTATTAAAAGCTACAATTATGTCACAGTTATTCAGCTGGATTTGAAGTTACATAACTTCTCTACAACACACGCTTATTCTCGCGTATGATTAAAGGTTATTGCAGTAAATGCTGAATAATTAAGTCAAGTTGAAGACGTCTTAATTACTTTAATCTCAAACGAAGGAGCAACGCACTTGTAATCTTGTTCATCTCAATAGTACTTGTTAAGTGGCAATTACATCTTTACATAAAGCGTTTAATGTTTGCTCTTAATTTTTTCAATTGTTTTTTTTTTTATCTATCTATCTGTTTTTAATTAGACGCAAGATTACAGTCTATCCGCGGAAACATTTGCTACAAATTTCTTCCCATGTAATATGTTTATAAAAAATCCAATGCAAAATTGTAAACTGTATATACCTACTTATGTATTTCTATAAGTTGTGCCACGTAGTGCGTAATATTAACGTATAAATCAGAGCATCACATTTTGAAGACAGAATGTAGCATAGACTGTCTAAACCAATTTAGTTACCTCTTACTGAAGGACTGACTAATGATGTACTGATTTGAAGTGGTTTATTTAAGGGAATATACAGTTTTATAATATTTACTACTAAAGTAGGCGTGTATCGATGATATGTAATACAGGTCGCACCTTTATACATCTTTATTTAATTATAAGATGAATTTGAAATAGTATCTTTACTAACTTTCGAATGATTTAACTAAACTGAGGCTTACTATCGCGTTCATTTTAATTATTTTTATGCGAGAGTCGAATTAAAATAATCGAAATGAACGCATAAATCTTCTTTGAAATAAATTTTATTTTGCTGACATAATGAAATTGTACAAAATTGTACGTCTAGTTGATAAATGAAAACGATTTGTACAAAAATTTAGTTAGCTGAAGTAATCCCCAAATATATTGGTATGTTAACTTTAGATTGGAAAATCAGACTTTAGTATTAGGTTTCAAAGATCGAGAAATCTATGCGTTTTATTGCTGTGATAGCTTTAAAGAAAATAATGGCGGTACTACGAAGATCACTCTTTGGTATTACGTTTTATGTCAGTATGTGTTATTGTTTTATCGACATTTCATTGCAATTGTAAATTTATAACGCGAAAACCTATTTTTCAATACTATGATATGATAATATTTTTTATAGTCAAACCTGTGAGGCTATGTGAGGATAGTGGAGGCGACTGTAGCTCAAGGACCACATTCTAACCTAACACCAATAGTAGCGTAGTCCTATTCTAACAAATTAGAAACCCATAGTGAAAAAACAACAATAGTGTTTATAATTTTTATTTTTTGTTTTTTAATCATCTGTCATTTGTTTCGAACATATTTTTTTATTACTATTTTGTACCTAGTTATTTCTTTTCAATAAATAAAAATAAAGTTAATATATTATAATACACTAGAAGATTACTATACAATATACTTAGTATTGCTAAACTTTCATTGCTAAAATAGTTTCTACAATGAACTTGAAGAGCACATGGAGTAGAAACAAAACTATAGCTGCGAGTAAATACTGGACTACGATAGGAACTACAAGATGTACTACGATTGTGCGAAGGTAGCGCGTAGACAGTGTGTAGACGTTTTGAAATAACGTAAAACTGTTTTTAGTTCTTTATTTAAAAAGTATTCTTCTCGTTTTACAATTATTAATTTTAATAAGCGAATATGTAATTAGGTAGAACAATCGGATATGTTGTTAATGTTTTTTCGTTATAGTAATTGTATCTCCCATTTAAAACAAAATCCTGCAACATGATAAACGTGATGTAAGAATACGTGTTTATTTTATTTATTTGTTTTTATTCAAATGGCATATCAGAGGATTCTTATAAATCATTTTAGACGATTTCTTTATGCGACAGTGTTTCATAAAATATAACCTTAATCTCGGAGCTAGTATTTGTTGAGTTGAATTTATGAATAACTTTGTGATCTTATAAAGGAACCCTTTTGTATAAAAAGGCTTGTAACATAATAAAATTTCTGTATTGACCGGGTCACTAAGGAGTTTCGTTTTATCTGTCACTAAAATGCTTTGAATACCGAAAATAATGACATATAAAAATCTATAATATATTAATATTTTATTTCCACTGGATAAATCGCTTTTTTAATTTTCTTTTTGGTTTGCGTGTGAATTATATAAAAATATTATTATAAAGTACATTTGCGAACCCATTAACTGGGACCATAGACAACGATATGAAGTCACAGCTTCCGTTTATTGCCGTCATCCGGTCTGCTGAGAGCAATTTTATTATCGCGACACGCGTAAATGGGAGAATTATTCGTCTCTTCAAACGCCCCACAAATATTTTTTTCACAGTCTCTTTTATTGCTAAAGATGTCTTGTACTTTCACTTACTTTGATATCAATTCTTTTTTGAAACTGCTTTCCCAAGCAATATATAATACATTTCCTATATGTACTGTGTCTATAAAAATCTATAATAATATTGTACCGAGAATAATAAATTCTGACGAGAGGCTAATAAGATTTTTAAAACATTGAAACATTATTTAGTTTTTAAATGTTTTTACACCAAATAAGAGTATTTAATGATTCAAAATGGTAAATTATAATATACATATATCTTTAAAAAATACTAAATGATTAATTTGACTTAATGAGTTTTCATCATCATTGTATTTATAATGTATCATACAATAAAGATATTTAAATATTGAATTAATATATATTAAGAAACGCCCTCGTATATACCCTTGTTTGTAATTAATTTGATATATTTATTAAGTAACTTTTAATACAGTAGAACTTAATCAACCAATGCCAAAGTAGAACGAAGTCGAGTCAAAAAAAGTTTGCGAAAGTTTTCGGAACAATACGGATTGAGCCGCAAGTTTCGTCTTTAATAAACTATGTAATTCATTATAGTAATTATTGTTATATATTTTTATACACATTTATATAACTGTATTTTTTATCATGAACGATTAAGTCAGTATAAGATTATAAGTCATATGTAGACGAAGATGTGTTTACAAGAAGTGTAATATTGGTCTTCGAATATTGCTCACAACAGCTCCGTAGGATTTGACAAAAATATAAAAATAGTTGTAGTTTAGATAGATAAAAGAAAACCCAAAAAATAAAATTAAGTATCATAAAAAAAATAACGGAGATTAATGTGAATACGATTTTTGCGTGTCCCAATACTGTAACACTATTATAAAAGGGATTTCGCATTTTCCCTTTAAGAATTGTTCTCTAACAAAAGACGAGAGGAGGATACAATGATTTACAATCTAGTTTTCTTCTTAGGGTTATTTTCTTTTATGTTACTGGGGGAGCCTTTAGTCTGTTATAAGAATATTACTAAAAAGAAATATTAAGCGTAAGCTTTGCGATTAGAAGTTGTTTAAATCAATTTTTAACACCATTTTCAAGTGACCGAGTTTTGAAAGCAGCTGCTAGAAATGAGTTTAAATAGAGTCTCTCAACTTTTACAACAAATCTGACATAGCCGAGGTGACTTTGGTTCTCTTCATGAATCGCGTTTCGCATATGAGCTACACTGATAGCCTCTACTGTCAGAGCATTTTTATTGTTTTTAACAAAGTGTACATATGTATATACGTAGCTATATTTTCCTCACACACTATCCTACTAAAAAGAAAAACATTACGCTCCTAAAACTCCTGTAAGGGCTATAGATTGTAATCTCAGGGACCTCTATTCGATATCTTATTGACGTTTACTGCGCGCTAGAAGGCTGATAATGTTATTGGATATCAAATACTATGCGTATCAATTCCATTATATTTCCATTCAATTTCGATTATGATCAATAAAGGTATAAACATTATGAAGACATACGGTTAATAATTTATTACGTGACGTGTGTATTGAATGCGATGGTGTAAGCTATTATCTCGTAAGTTTCGAAATTAGCATGTACTATGAGTAGACGAAAGGGGTCTGACCTGATTAGCGCATTCGTCACATCGAATCGGCTAGCAAACTGCTTTAAAATAACTTAAAAAGCACGCGTCATTTCAGTGCTTTTTTAATTAAACATTAAGTATTTATCGATGGGACTATACTAAAGAATATACACTGTTCATAATAATAAAATTAAAAAGTCAAGTTAGTATTTATTATTTAATCATTTTCTATAATTATATGTCTTATTTGACGTCTTTTATGATCTTTCTCTAATTAATATTTTAGCTTTCAAAATTAATAGCGTACATATCTTAATGTTTTAATGCATTATTTCCTTTCATGACGTTATGTAGGGTGACGTAAGGGTAGAAATACGTCTTTGAGTTTCGTTTTATAGTCGCTATAAATCGCTATTGCACAGCTCGTCGTTACGGTTCAATACTCGTACTTATTGATAGACTGCAGTTTGATCTCGATATAGACTTTAATTAACTTTGATTTCTCCAGACACATAAAATGAGAATGTTTTATTAACTGCTACACTTAATTAACAAATATATATGTAGGTATATGTGTAGGCATATACAGTATACACGCAAAAGGTTAATGACGTTTATTAGCATAGGCACTAAAGGCGTGCGCTTGCTCATCGTTAGACTCTACCATGACTGCGGAAAGGCGTATGACGAGAACAAGACCACAAGAAATTCGTCAATCATAGCCTATACATAAATAACAATTCATAATTTACAAGAATTAATAATACATCAGATGCACGATGTAAGCAAGCAGGTATCAGCCTACAAAATAATATGAGAAACTACGTTGGTAAGTATTAATTTATTACGTTTATTACAGCTCCACCCAAAAACATTTATTGACCAATAATTACAAATATATTATTTATATTTTGAATAAATATCCTTGAACTTATCGAAAAGTGCTTTTAAGTACCGTTTGTTATTATTAATAGTTTTTATATATCTCTAGGTACAAGTTTCATTGTACTAAATGGTATTTAGATAAGTTAATGTTATACACAAGTTAACTTTTGTCAATGCTACATTTGTAAATGATGATATGCAGATTAAAATGATAAAAAAATAATAATAACGCAATTAGCACAATACATATGCTGCGTAAAGTAAGTATATTAATGATGTGTATGTCGTAGTGATGGAAATAAAAGTCCTTCTCGAGTGTGATCATTTATCGAGATTTTTAACGACTACTAGACAATGGGGTAGTCACATATCATTATACAATTCATCAAAAAGACTTACATAACTACCCTCTAATCATAGCTTACATATATAACAATCAAGCAAGTAGATTCTCCGTTTACTTCAAAAGAAGGAATAAGTAATGCACAGAAAGTATTTTAATTTTATTTAGGTATAAATATTCAGAAAATATTCCCAACTTTCCGAGAAATATTTCTCGACTACCTTATTATACGTAGTTGACATTTCTTTCATATCATATGAAGTCGATAACAACAAACTTCAATATAAAGAAAGTTCCTCAAACAAACATATTTGCTTTGAACAAATAGTCAAAGAAATATCAAATTTTTCTATATGACGTATTGGAGTTCTGATTGCTATGATATTCAAATGTTACTGTTTGGGTCACTCTCTGATCTTCTTCGTCAATTTTGGTCCCTTTCGATCAAGCTTCATTGATAACTTAGATAGCCAATCCTCCTTTAGAATCACAAACACTAATAATAATGACATATTTCAAAGAATAAAATTGATTTTTAAATTCTACGTTTTATTTGTTAAATTATGTTTGTGTATAATCAACGGCTATTTATCTACTTATGTAGCGGTAGGTTTATGAATCACATTTCTCTACTACCTCTTCATTAAGCGCTTTATGTATATAATAATCATTAAAAACTAATTTACTCACATTATGCATGGAAATATATAAATGAACAGTTTTCATTTCATTTTAAGCCAAAAATATGAACAAAAATAACAATACACAATGGAGATTAACTTTAAAAACTCTATGTAAATTTTGCTCAAGCGAGCGCAATTTTGAAAATTTACAACAAGAACCATTTTAGTTTTTTTTTGTTTTCGTAAACCAGAATGCGACCGTATTCAGCTTGATGTTAAACTAGAGAAATATCTACAGGCATGATTCACCTCCTCCATGCCGGCTTGATGAGACTAGTAGGCAAGAACTGTCCTAAATTGAAAACATTAAAAAAAATATAGAAGAAAACATTATAGAAAACATTAAGAAAATATTGAAAACATTATAGGGAATTTCAGTATTTATCGTTGTATTAATTAATTACACTTTAACGTTGTTTTAAGAGGCACGAGTTGCGTGATAAATGATTGTGTCTTATAACAGTATATTTCGTACAAAGTAAAAAGTTGCAAGTCTGATGAAGCGTTGAAACTGTTTCATTACTGCTTCGCGATGTCATTATACATAACCATGTTTAAATTGGGCGACTATACTTTAGAATTCAATATTTTGAATTTAGAATTCAATAGAATTCGTAGATGTCTTTTGTTTTTATGTTCAAATTGAGAAACATGATACTATCTAGACGATAGTTTGGGTTTCAAATACGTCAGGCGTTGTCTTCTTTGATATGAACACAATTAGGGAAGATTGTTTGATTTGTGAAAAATTGACAATAGAAAAAATATCACATTGATTTAAAAAAGAAATTGTATAATAATAATAGTGCTCCAATGTAAACACGAACTGTTTGAGTTTTCTTGCCACTAACTGTATAACTTCGCTCCATTGGAGTAGATATGTAATCGCTTAAGTACTCTCTAAGCTCAAGTTAGTGCAAACTAACACAAATATTTTAGTATTAAAAAACTCACAAAACTAAAACGATAATTTCTTTTTAACACTTCATGTCCGTATTCCCAGTTGTCACATTTTCCAATTAGGAAAAGAATACTGTCATATGTTTTTTCTGTTTTCCGAAAATAATTTATAAAAGAAATAATTAATTTTAAATTGTTTATCATATTGGTTATAAAATATCTGTTAAAGTGTTGTGTAAAGAATTGTCAGGTGCACAAAATAAAATTAAAATTATTTCGGTAAAATAATCAGCTTAATGGGATTTCTACAAACAAAATAAATTTATTGTATAAACGTTATTTATGATCCAATATCATATGGCTGGTAGGTAATGTTTACATTGTATATACTGCTCGATGATTCTATTAGAGATACCAAGAACCGTTTGTGTTCTTAAGGAAATAACAAATATTTTTCTTGTTACTACCACACGCAACAATTTTATAAATTATGATTCAATATACATTTTTATGAAAAAAAGTTAGTATTATACTGAATCTACCGGTATGGCGGTTGTTACTTTTAATAAATAAACTTTTAATAAAGAAGTTATAGATTTTATTTTTGTTTTATTCAGTATTTCTTACCTTTACTCTTTGTTAAAGTGAAACATTATGTACAAAGCCGAAGCATGGACTTTTTTAAGTATATCTATATTTCATTATTAGTTAAAATAATTGTATGACACATAAGTTAATTGATTGTTAATTACATATAAAATAAATTATTAGATCCATAAAATGAAATGCTTATTTCGCAAAAGCAATCCCGACAAAAAAACATTCAATTCCCGTGACATTTAAATTGTGTTTTGCGAGTTTACAATTTTCATGCCCAGAAAAATCACAAATGGATTACGTTTAGTAAATCATTGTTTGTGAAACGTGTTCGCATTTCGTTTGTTTTAAATTAAAGAAAAAAAATGTTTATGTATAGTTTAAGGTATTAGATTAAACTTATATTTTTAAAATTAGAAATATTTTCTACGAACTAATTTATTATTTTTCATCATCAATCAATTTATTTTCTTTGTATTATTTAGTATTAAATAATGTTGTTGAAAAAACAACTGAAGTATAAATTTAAAAATATGAATAAGTGTGTAGGTACTTATTTATTTTCAATACATTAAAGATATTTAATGAGCTGTTATGAACATTTTGATGATATTATTTTCAATACATTTACGACATCTAAAACCATTGATGTTATTAAAATATACACATTTATTTTGATCGAATTAAACAACTTTCTTCTTCTTCTTACATACAATTAGTGCTAATTTATTGATTCTGATCTTTTCTTTCAATATGTATTTTTAATGTAACATTTATTAAAGAAATTTAGAATATCACACTAAAATTATGTTTTTTCAATAAAGCCATAATATTCCTTTCTGTATTTATCAGAACCTATTCTACTGTACTAAAATTCCGTCACTACGGATGCTGGAGAAGACATAATCTCCTGGGTGACTGACGTATTATGTAAAAAAACATCTTACGTGTACTTTACGTCAAGTCATACTTGATATAATTCTCAGAAATAAAATCTCTAAAGATACCTCTAGCGCTTTGCAGAGCTCTTTGTGGTTCGCATAAAAATCTTTGTGCGTGTTAAATTTATAAATATATTCTGTGTGAAATGTGTTTAAAAAGAAAGTAATTTACGCATTGCGGGTGCTATCATTTATATGTATATTTTTACTTCTTTAGTCCTTTAGATACGCTTAAATGTTGTAATAAGGTGTAGTTCGAAGAAAGAATAAGAATATAAATTAATCATATTACAACAAATCTTTAAATTGTTTTCTTGTTTTAAATGTCACAAGGGAAGGTAATAGTAATTAGTTTGTATGGACAGAGGCATAAACATCATACATCTCCTTGACTTTTCATTCATGAACTGTAAGTTTAGGTTAATATCTAGCATCATATCATAGCCTTACTATCAGACATATTACAGGCCTGTTTTGTTTTATTTAAATTAATAGTAAGCTTAGTCGTTTATACTTTTGTGTTAATTTAAAAAGCAAGAAATGATATTATAATGTGCATGTAATCTTTGGCATATGCCTACGTGCATAACAGTCATATTTTTGTTAACAGCGTAAGTGCATATAGATATTAATAATCAATAAATCTAAGAAGATTTAGATACTAGAATTACATGTGAGGACATTTATATTTAAATTAATTATCGCTAATTATACACTAAGTAAAAAAGTAATTTAGTAAAGTAGGGCCAGATGAACAATAGTAGGTATGGAAGTATGTAATGACAATGGAGTTTGATATAACTATAAAACGTTGAGATATAGGCAATCTTTAGGAACGAGGGTGTATGGGTAGATGTTACATATTCCATACTCAAAATAGAAAATATTTATTTCGCATAGGCCCAACTGACTCTTGCGCATAGTCAGAATTGACCGTGATTTCGGAAAAGCATGAGAATAAATCACAATAAACATATTTTTGTTTAATTTTTCTTTAACAATGTTTATGACGGTTCCACTTTTCGTTTTTGCAGCTATTATGTTGTTGTTATGAAAGTAAATTTTTAAAAAACAAATGCTCTATTGTTTTAAAAAGTATATACTTAATCACCTATAACGAACGCGTTGAGCATAAAATGTATTGTTAGCAAAGACAAAAAAATACACGTATAGGTATAGTGACAAATTGATAGCTATTCACCCACCCACCCTTGGCTATGACCCTTATGTTAGTGATTACAGCTTAACGACCTTGCCCATCTTCAAACTACATTATCGAACCATCGCATATGACGGACGTAGGGTTCCTAAAGCTACATAAATCATCTGAGAGGTCTCATCAAGAACCTAGAACCTTCAACGTATTATCAGATGCAATTTTCACAGACAATTGAGTTGTAAAATACCGTTTCCTTTACAGATAACCTATAATTAATTTTTGTGACTAACATTTAATACCTTTTGTCACAATCAATGTAGAAATTAAACATATCGGAAATTTTATTAATAAATATTTTTATATCTAGAGATAATTCTAATTTAGGATTTTTAATAAGTGTACCGGAAGTTTATTAATTATAAACACGTGGATTGTTTTGTATGTTGATTATCATAACTTAGGTTTCAATTTATTTAATGGCATATTTAGAAAAGTGGGGATCCAAAATCATATACAGAACTAATGGAGCACAAACTTAACGAAAAACATCATTCCATTGTCTGCATATCTCCGTAGAATTGGAGGCGTGTAATTTTGAACAGAATACTAAAAAAATGTCTGATTTTATCGTTTCTAATGACCCTGTAAGTTATGTATATGTATGTATATATATCATATAATATATTTTTCATTTAAATATAGGCAGTCTCTATTAAAAACTAATAAATTTATTGTTACGTTTATAGTTCATTTTATAAATAGGAAATACTATAATTAACTAAAAGAGATGTGTATTGTGTTGTATATCTTTTAAATATATTTACGACCATTTACGGAATAAATGAATAAACTTTCTTACCACATGAGGAGTCGATAGCAGAAATAAAGGCCCTCAGCGGGGCTATCTAAACGGAAGTTAGTTTGTTATGTGAAAACTTCATCCAACATTGCTTTAGCTGAACTAGTTTTTCTACAATACATCTAAACTGTTTGATCATAAAAAAATCAATTGATTGTAATCGTTTTGTATTGTTCTTTTGAGTTGAGTTATTTATACTTAGAAAAAATATTTTTGTTTCGCTGAAAATTGATGAGAAAGATAAAACGAGGGTTTTATGGTCGAGCAATTCCTACGTAGTATCGGAACATATCGCCGTGAAGCGTAAGCACGAATTACTTGTATCTGTCATTTATTGAGGCGTTAATAGTGGAACACACATAGGCCCAGAATTTATTAGTGCGATACTCGAGTTTACTCTGCTACTGATTGGTTGTTTATTAGCGTATTACGTAAGAACGACTACTATTAACTATAAGCAAGAGCGTATTTCGAATTTTTAATATCGACATAAATAATAAAATTTTATATGTTTTTGAGTACACTGCCTGATGTTATGTCATAATGCCACTACAGAAGAAAATCTTCATAGTGCGTTCAAGAACTTCAAATTGTAAGAAAGAGGACAGATCATTCAGTCAATTAATATTGATTGAGAACATTGATGTTCTGAAAAGCAGGTCTTAGTTTGAACGTTTTTGGAGTTTTAAGTCTTACATCTCAGTTATTAGTGTGATTCACTGCATTTAAATAAGTAAATCTCGAAACCATTTCATAATAAGAAAAATATAATTAAAACAAATTATCGATATATATTTTTAAATAAACGGTCATAGTAGGTATCCTTTTGTTGTACGTTCGTGTAGCAGCTGTGGCAACTCACCATTTATAAAATGCACTCCAATATTGTAAGTATAGTATTATGAAAGTTAAAAATTTAATTTTCTTATAAGCGACCGAAATCCATCAAAATATGATACTTGTAAATTTAAAAATAACTATTAAGAAAATAAAACAACTTATTTAAGGAATTCATACTCTGAATCTAAGTGCTATGTTACAATACTCGCCTTGTTTACACTTAAAACCATATAAACAATTAAGATATTTGTATATGATAGTGTAATACTATATATAGAAGTACATATTTATTAAGTAGTATAAATAATATAGCATATATTGAAAAAAAAAATACAATATCTGATAAATAAACACACATTAGGTTAGCATTCATATGTACAAGGATGCTCTTTGCGCGTCTTGGTCACGTGACTGTGTTCGTTTTAAAATTATTTAAATTATATTCACAAATAACCTAAGACAATTAAAAATCTTAAAATAATACTAAAACCATTTTTAGTAACATTTTCACTAAAAAAACTAAATTACTTAATTATCAATTAATTCGATATAATTATTCGATAGTTACTTTAGCAATTAAATAATAATCGATTCATTAATATTCGATAAAGTGTATAATTTGTTCAATATTTATTATTTTTGTGTACCTATATGATAAAAAAAATCAATTCCTATTATCAGTAGCTATTAAAATGCCTAATTTTGTATGTAAACTCAATAAAAATATAGCAAATTAAACTTCCAAAGATAAAGGGGAAAGAAATTTATGAGGGTACTTGCTTTATTTTGGATTCACGGACAGAAAAAATCTTAATAAGTTTTGCTCGTAAATTTTGAGTCGAGAAAAGATTATCGCGTCTGGCGGTGAGTTTAGTCCTTTTTTTTAGGGCGAAAAGTAGCCGGTACTCGGTGTCTGTCATCTGTTGAGAAAAATTGCCGTCCTGATCTTGACAAATGTTATGCTTCAGGGAACCTGAAAACTTTCTCTAGACGATAGCTCATACTGAAATCTCTTTGAGACTATCTGTTGAGTAGGCAAATATTTTCTGCTGAAAGTGGTGGTAAGCGACGCATTATGTATGTATGTACTACACGATAATGGCCGCACTAATGGTTGCTTCACATACACCTAGATCTTTCTGAATTATTTATTATGTAAATTGTTCTGCAAGAATTAACTTGACATTTAACTGTTTTAAATACATAGAATTATTTAATTTGTATTTAGTTTAAAATGCATGATAATTACGCAATGCATAAATTGTGGGTATTGTTAATTACACAATAATAAGTTACAACTTTTCAAGCTAAACAATGAATATACAACATAATTCAAAACAAAAGAAAGTCTATGACGCACACGTCTCTTGACAATTTATGGTTCAATAATAACCTTTTTCCTTAAGAGGGCGCTTGAATCGTAAATGAAATGTTGTAGAGATGTGTAGCGACTATCGCGTTTCTTTTGATTATTTTCATATGATGTTTCGAAAATATGAAGAACTAGCTTTTATTCGCGGCTTCGCTCGCATTGAAGGCATTTATTAAGTATCAGAGATCATTTCAATAGAACTATACTCAATATTTTACAATAGTCAATTGGAAACTATAGTAAAAAAAATATAAAATATTTTTTAAATATAAAAAGTATCCTATGTTACTTCTAGTACTTCCAAAAATATGTGTACAAAGTTTCGTAATGATCGGTTAAGTATTTGTTGCGTGAAAACGTAACAAACAAACTCACATTCACATTTATAATATTAGTAAAGATGTTTAAAAATTTACTAAACTTATTGTACTCTTTGTTCATATATATTTTTTACAATATCCCGGCAGCAGTTGCCCGATGTCATTTACTTCGGACACGTACACTAGACTCGTATGAATCTCAAGTTGCTTCATACTCATTTCCAGAATAAACTCAAAATTTGTTTTGTTCTGTATTGTAATACAGTTCTTTATGCAGTTGCATATCTAACTTAAAACTTGGTTTAAAATTAGCATGTTTATGAGACAAGTTTTATAGAATATTAAATTAGAGAAACTTAAATACAAAAAATATATTGTATAAGTTAGGACAAACTTTTCGGTTGATAATGTGTATTTTTCTTTAGCTTATTCCTAATTGTTTCTAAATACATATTATTATGTTCGATTTTCAAAAAGACGGCGTAAAATATCTTTTTTTAATAATTTAAAAGGGTTTGTTTTGACCTAGAATCATTACAAAGTAATTAGGCATGTGAAACAATTAATCACCCTTTTAAAACACATTTATTTTCTTTGAGCCTTGGATACTTTTTTGTTTAAAATAAAAGTATTAGCCATTGAGATAAATATACTAGAGAGAAAACATACGCCTATAATGTGGAACTAGATAGAATAAATGGAACATGTTAGATATAATTTTTAAAATATGTATAAATGAATATATGAATGAATATATAAAAGCCTTAACAACCTAGTTACTGGTGTCTTTTCAAATATTTGTACTTGAATCAATATTGGGAAAAACTTTGTTGTTAAGGGTCATACCCATGTTAACAGTTCATTCCACTCGATCCAGAAGGTAAAGGAAGAAAAGAAACCTTAAATGTTGTTTGTTCTTTACTCCATTGATCATAAAAAGTAAACGCCAATCGATGGAAAATTTTAATTGTAAACAAAAACACACTGAAACCTTTAAACTTCAAGTTATTAAACTTTATTAAAAGATTTTGATTTTTGCCTACAGATGTTTTTGTAAAGCGAAATGAAAATAATATGGGTTTTATTGGTGTATTCAGTAAGTTTTGGACATACGTGTAATATAATATAGGTATCAATTTAAAAGTCATATTTGAATTGAAAAAGATCAAATACCTATTTGGAGTAAATCTATTTCTTTTCAGATATTGTAATAGAGAAAATGTCGTATTTCAACATTTCTTGAATACCAAGACAGCTAAAATTTTCTAATATATAGTTAAGGTTTGCTAAAGAAGAAGAATGAGTCTGTCTTTCTATTCTATTTCGTTCTATAGTCTGAATGCGAATTATAAATGATAAATTATTGCGAACAATCTTGATTCAGTAGATTCATGACATTCTTACAAGATTAAACTTTTCGTTTGTTGTTTTATTTTATTTTAAATAATCTTTACTTGTCTAAATCAAAGCGAAGCGAATTGCAAAATTATAAATAAATAATTATAATGTGACAATAAGACAAGAAATAAAGATAATGAGACAAATCGTTTTGACTTCATTTACAGACAGCACGGTTTCTGAATATTAGATTTAGTAATGAAAACGATATAAAAGCAAAACGGAAATTAAATTTGTTATTAAAATGATATTTTATTGAATTAAATTTATAAGTTTTAATACTAGGTTCTTTATAATGATAAAGTTTTTTATTGTCATTGTAAAAGACCGCCATATCATTTTAATTGTCTCAAGAGATGTCTTTCAGAAGTAGTCTATAACTTCCCACACAAACGCAGATTTAGGGTCTTTCCGGGAAGGAAACCATGGGGGATATCCTGTCACCCTTTGTTGTTTTTTTTAAATTTAAATTCATAAGGAGGTATGAAAAAATGTTCTCCAACCATAATTTTTTAAATTTATTGTTTGAACACAGGATTAACTTTTTTAAATTGAGCGCTATATCCCATAGACAACAGGTATTCTACAAGAATAAATCGCTATCAAAAACAATATTTTTTAAGGATTTTTTTAGAATTATTTATTTACTTTATCTGTTTAACCACTACTATATTTAACTCAATGTAAATTGTTGAGTATATATGTAGTTGTACAGATTGTAATAACTTAAAAGCAAAACTTCTGAAACATCTGAATAAATCAATAAAAAGGCCAATAAGCCTTTTAAATAACGTAAATTTATACATTGGTATTGATTGCATTATTTGGTATAGTTTGCAACCCTAATGAAAAGGTTAAACAGGTACATACATTTATATTTTACGTTTATGAAGTAATTTCTTCAGAAGTTTCACGATCAAACATTTTTAAGTTAAGTACACATAATAACTTTACTGTTATTAGATTTGTTGTTGACAAATACAGGTTCAAAGCACTTTTGTGCTTTATTGCCGGATTTAATTCTACTTTTTAATATACCTACACTTATTCAGAACAATTGAAGATTAAACTAAAATAATGATTACGTACATTTTACAAATTAGATTTTTTAGTGTAGGTATATACTATGATTGTATAGTATATATACGTTTTATTCATTTTATGTAGGTAAACTGAAATTGTTGAATTTTAACTGTTAACAGGACGTTCAGGGTTTACGTTTTTTTGTGGGCATTTTCTTAACTTTAGCTTAACTTAAGCTGATGGATTTATATAAATAGTTATTAATACGTAGAAAAATAATTAGCAACATTTAAAATGCAGATAAGTAAAAAAGCATGCTTCAAAGTGAACTGTCAGTTTTAGGAGGCTATTTTAAAATTAGTCAATTAATTCTGACTGTGTTAGACATTACATTCTAGCGTGGATATTTTTAAGGTTGTAAGTCAGTAGTTGTAGATCTAAAATAAATGCTAGTCAACTGCCAACTGCCGGGTTTTATTGGCGCCTCAGATATATTTATATAATTTACTAACTAAAAATAGTTAAATGTATATCGCATCGCATGGAGTTTGATTTATTTATATACTTTTATTAATGTACGTTGAATAAAGATTTATAAGCAACCGACCTCTAGATAAATGGCTCTCCAGAGCAGAATCGATTTTTGAATATAAATGTTTTTTTGTTTGTTTTAGGAATCCTGAAACAAAAGTGAGGAGTTTGAGACCAGATTTGTTGGAAATAATTAATACTAAAATTGTTTAAATATAGTAGGTTAATATACATATGTACAATATATTGTGAAATACACGTGGTAATTAGTGTTAGGGCCGACGACCAAATGTACATTCACGTTTAATTAATTATCACATTTTATTTAATATTTATACAATGATGAAAGAAATAAAAGAAAATTAGGAATAAAATATACTTTCTGTTGTATAATTTTTAAGGGAAATTCTGGAATATTCTACTACAGAAATAATTATTGTTCAGAAGTTTTTTGAGGCATTACTTGACATATATATTAAACTAATTTTTCTTACATTTAGGGATCACCTCTGTCGACAGTGAACTCCGGTCGAAAAATATATTTATTTGTAATATTTAGTTATAAATATTGATAAAAAGTATTTATTTTAGGTTTGAAAGTTTATAAATGGTCCTTGTTAGGTGTTAATTTGTTTGAATTAATTTGAATGTCTTTTATTATGCGGATGTACAATAGAAAACGTTTACAAAAAATTGAGTCATCAATGAATTCATATGATTCATGGGAATCATCTAATCAATATTAGAAACTTAGTGTAATTAATTTAAATGTCCATAAATACTTAACAGGGATAGTATAATTGCAAAATAACATTCACCAATGTTTATATACTAAATCGAGTACAAAATTCTTTATTACTTACTCATGCGTTGAATGACATATATCATAATATCATCTTAAAATAATTTTTAAAAATATGCTTTTTATTTTAAAATACCAAATTAATTGATTTAAATGTGTATGTTATAATAAAACACAAAAAAAAGAAACGAAACAAAATAATAAAAAATTAAGGAGCTCGTTCTCACATCTAAATATACTATCAATAATAAAGTAAATAAAAAGGATTAACTCGATTTAATTTTACTTTAAATCGTTATAATATTTCATTCATACCTTTAACGATATTTCACTACCCATTTGTTATAACAGACTTATTTTTATTTTTGCACTGCACCCGCAAAAATTGAGCCATTGTGATATTATTTTTATTAATGAATTAATACGTCCACACATAAGACACTTAATCACGTTATCTAAATTTATTATCAATCTATAATAATATTCCATTGCAATATCTTCAAATAGTTTAGGCTATAATCTACGTACCTACATACAATTTTCCCTATTTTATTTTGTTATACCAAAGGTTACTTGAGATATTCAATAATGTAATCCTCTCATTAGTTACGTTTCGGTTATGATACAAAAACAAAAATCAAATAATTGATTAACAAAATTGAAGATTAGATTGTAGGTGTAATATAAATTGTTCAAAACATTGCGTCTAATGAACAGTGTACATCCGTCTGACTAAAATGAAAGTGTTCATTGCTGTGGTCCTCTTGGCTTTAGGGGCTTTCGCTAAAGAGATTCAGTACGAGCCCATCACGCTCTTCTACCATGAGAACTATGGTATTCCAACCGCCGAAGCTATCAGGAAAGCCGAGGAAGCTAATCCTGAAGGCAGAATTGTAGGAGGATCACCTTCAAACCTTGGACAGTTCCCCTACCAAGTAAGTAATTTAAACAACAATTTTGATCGCATAGTTATAATTAGATAAAGTTACCATACGTATATGTTTTTATATCAATTTCAGGCTGGTCTGGTTATTACTCTCCAAAGCGGCGCCACATCCATCTGCGGCGGCACTCTGCTCAGTAACACACGCTCTCTCACTGCCGCCCATTGCTGGTTTGATGGAAGACAAACCGCTAGGTCTTTAGAGATTGTTCTTGGATCCATCCGTCTTTTTACTGGTGGCACCCGGATTAACACCAGCGAAGTCCAATTTCACGCTAATTACAACCCATTCAACCTTAATAATGATGTTGCCGTGATAGCTCATGCTCACGTCACTTACAATGGTAAGTTGTTTTTTATGTTCTTTTTATAAAGTAATTGCTTGACAATAACTCTAAGTTATGTTTTCTGTGAAGTAACACCTACTCTTAAATTAATAAAGTATTTATTATTATTAATTGCTTAAATAAACCAATATATTGCAGAGAACATTCGCAACATCCCACGTGCAACTGGTACCGCTACCTTTGCAGAAGATACTTCTACCGCTTCAGGGTTCGGAAGAACCAGTGACAGTAAGTATTATTGTGAATTAATTCAACGGGTATATTGTTTTTTAACTTTTATTTAATGCTATCTTTCCTTTCAGCAAGTGGAATCGGTCAGAATCAATTTATGAGCCACGTGACCATGCCGGTTATTACCAACGCTCAGTGTTCTCAGGTCTATGGTTTCGGTTTCGTCAATGCTGATGTCATTTGTACTAGCACAGTAGGCGCGCGTGGAACATGCCATGGTGACTCTGGTGGCCCACTCACCACCGTTGTTAATGGACAGACAGTTTTGGTACGTTTACATCTGGATCCCTTAAATATGCATAGGCTTATTTTTATCATTGTTATTTTTAATTTTATTATGGTCATATTTTTTGAGGATGCAACAACTCAAGGATTTGGAGTTAATTGTTAAAATGGTGCAGTTGCAGTTCTTGTTGATGACTCCAAATAAATATTTAAGAAACAGGAAACTAATGTTTATTTCTTCACAGATTGGTGTAACATCTTTTGTATCTGCTCGTGGTTGCGAGGTGGGTCTCCCAGCAGGTTTCGCTAGAGTGACTTCGTTCAATGCCTGGATCGAAGCCAGACTTTAAATGCATTACAATTAGATATCTTCTTGTAAATACGAAGTTAACTATTAACTTGATAAATCATTTTAAATTTCAATAAGACGTTGATTTTTTTTTATTTATTTTGATTTTTTTTCTCTCAATAAAATTAATTGTTACAAATGTGTTGTTATGTGTATGATTTATTAAAGGTTTTATAATTCCGTTAAATAATAATACAAGACACTGTGCCAAAACTACCTAATCCTATTGATTATAGTAAACCGCAATCTTGACCATATTGCAAATTTGAGTCAAAATTTTGGACTGCTAGTTAACGCAACAAAAACCCAGGCTATAATTATAGGCAGTAAATGCATGCATACCAAAGTTAAGCTGGAAACTTTACCCAGTGATCGCGTGAAGAATTTAGACTATTCTCATAGCTTCAGCAAATGACTGAACTGAGTAGAAGAGTCTGCCGACTCTGGTTTAAGGCGTCTTCGCAATTTCTTACCCATGCGCACGGAGGCTCTCGCACAGTCCCGTCTGCCTATCATTAACTATGCTGATGTCATCTATCCTGGTCTGGTGCAACTGAATAAACTTCGTCATCTCAATTCGCCTTGGTCGAAACTCCCACATCCTTCTCCTCAAAATTATTTTCTTTAGAAGCCATACGTCTCTGGAATGATTTATCATTCTTTTCATTTATCAATTGCTCTAAGTTTGTGTTTTATGTATGTACGTTCAATTGTAATACCATTTTATTTAAAACAATTGTTATTATTAAACGTTCATTATATTTAAATGTGCTGAATGCTCAAAGTATTTTTACTACAACAGAAAAAGTCGTCATTTGCGTATTATAAAGATAATTTTTATCAAATATTGATAAAATAATTATGTAATCTATCTAAAAAAAATAATAACAAATCACGTGTATCTAATTATTTTAATTTAGAAGGCGGTTTCCTTTATCTGCATTATAACTATCTAATACTAGGTATTCTATGATTTAACACGTCACTTTTTGTTAATAAATTATTACCTCAATAATTTGAAAAATGTGCGGATATTTTCATAGAGTTCTATGGCGTCATGACTGAAATATAAAGTCATATCCTATTATTTCAATACGATAGATACATTAGGTTTTTTGTAATGGCTTAAATGAATAAATGTGTACTTTCCCATAATATTTCTAAAATATTAAATAACATAATCTTCATAATGACATTTCCAAAACAAAGATAGATAGTACAATGGTCAAGATAAGATTGCAATTACAATATAAATTGGTAAAATTATTAAATTAATTGCATTGTGTATTCTCTTGGCAAAAATGAAGGTATTTATTGCTATAGTCCTCTTAGCCTTGGGGGCTTTTGCTGAAGAGGCTCAGTATGAGCCAATTTCACTCTTTTACCACGACAACTATGGTATTCCCACCGCCGAAGCTATCAGAAAAGCCGAGGAAGCTTCCCCAGAAGGCAGAATAGTTGGCGGATCACCTTCAAGTCTGGGACAGTTCCCCCACCAAGTAAGTCGTTAATTCATTACTTTTTATTATGCACCTAGATGTTTACCTTTCAATGCAAAATAAATGTACAAATAGGTACTAATGCTTAAAGTTGTATTTATATGTAAGGTTAACCTCAGTATGAACTGCTAATTTCAGGCCGGCCTCGTCATCACACTGCAAAGCGGTGCCACATCAGTCTGTGGTGCTTCCCTCCTCAGTAATACTCGCTCTCTCACCGCTGCTCACTGCTGGTTTGATGGCAGACAAAATGCTCGCTCCTTGGTAGTCGTTCTTGGATCTACTCGTCTCTTCACTGGAGGCAGCAGAATCACCACTAGCAACGTCCAAATCCACGCTAATTACAACCCAAGCAATCTCAACAATGACATCGCTATAATAGCTCATGCGCATGTCACCTATAACAGTAAGTTGCTTTTCTTACGTGCCTTCTTTTATTCCAAGAATATTAATTGTTAAATTCTGTTCAATAAGTTATAAGTGGATTTTTAATTTTAATTATTTTTAGACAACATCCGCAATATTGGTCGCGCAACTGGTTCAGCTACATTCGCAGGTGCTACATCCACTGCTTCCGGTTTCGGCAGAACCAGTGACAGTAAGCCTTTTTTTAAATTAAATTACTTGACTTTTTTATAATATTATATTTTAAATTGTTTTAACTTACTTTTAGCTAGTGGAATATCCCAGAACCAATTCATGAGCCATGTCACCATGCCTGTTATTACAAACGCCCAGTGTGCACAGACATACGGCTCCAATGTTGTGGCTTCCCATGTCATTTGCACCAGCACAGTGGGTGGTCGTGGAACATGCCATGGCGATTCAGGCGGCCCACTCACCACACTCGTCAGTGGACAAAACACTTTGGTAAGTTTAATCATTATCAACGACATTAAGCTTAGGTGAGCTGTGAGGTGTACCATTTTGAGCAGTTAAGGGTTTTTATTCTTATTATTTTTAAATATACTTCTTGTCGATGTTTTTATGAAAAGTTCAAAAAAGAGTAATAATATGTATTTCTTTGCAGATTGGTGTGACTTCTTTTGTATCTTCTCGTGGTTGCCAGGTTGGTCTTCCAGCAGGTTTCGCCAGAGTCAGTTCATTCGCTTCCTGGATCGCAGCCAGACTTTAATTCAATAAACAAATGATCTTTTGAATCCGGCATTAATGATTAGCCTAATAAATTATTTAAAATTTATTTTCTATGTTTCATTGTTATAGTAACTCCTAAACTTTTATGTACATTTTTGGAAGCAAGCAAGTTTTACACATCGCAGTTTTATTAGAAGTTTAAGTTATATCGTAACTTTTATGACTTTAAATGTTATTATATAAAAATAAACAGTTTTCCCACATTACATATGCAATCATAAAACTTGATCGTCTCGCAATCGTTATCGTATTCGATAAGTCTGTTAATTTTAGTAAATCGGACAGTAAGTTCGATACAGTCGATGTAGACTAATGACGATGTCCATTGAATTACAATTCGCAATAGGTCACTTGCATCCGTTTAAGAGCTGTTTTCACTTAGTTTTGTATATGCTTATTACAGATTGTTTGTACATAGACCTGAAAACTTAAGTGTGCTTTTAAGTTGTACTTCCTAATATTTAGATTTAAAATAAGTTATTATTTTCTAAAATTATGTTGCACGAATTCTGGCGACGCGACGCACAGATGAGTATTTCAATTCAAAAGACGTTCAAAATTATTTTGTGGTTTTGTCGATTTGATATGAAATAAAAACAGTCCTCGCAAGACGCCTGGAAAATGTGAAATTTTGACACTTATTTTTTAAAAGAAAAACATGCAAACAGATAATGCGTTTAAAAAATATTAGTCACACATTAAAATCTAAAAAAAAGTTTTACAGATAAAGTTACACTAATCAGATTCGCGATCTCAGATTCATTGTCAGTCTCTGTGATAGTTATATCCAATGCCTCCGGTATTGTTTTCTAGTCAACTTCATCATCATTGCTGGAGATTTTGAAACAAAAGTATTATAATAAATAAAAATTATTTTATAAATGTTATCATTTTTGAGTAAATTTTAAATTACATGCAAAATTATTAGTTAACACCGCTTAACTCATATCCAAAACTCAAAAAAGTTTTATTTTTCAATGTAACTTGGTTGACTACAAAATTCTTATGAACACAAACTCAAAATGGATTAAATGCGACTTTAATAGGAGGGAGACTACTGCACTGACCTTCCTGGGTCGATTTGCCCCATATGTGTCTCCGGTTGGTGCTAGGCCACTCGCCTTATTCCCTCCTGTTATCCTCTGACTTAGTAGGTCCATGACGAATCGAAATCGATCGAAATCAGCATGGTGGTGTACGCCATTCATCGGCTCTGCTTGCTGGGTGAGACTTGGTTGACGAGATTTGATGGACCAACCTCTATCTCGTGTATGGGTGACGGATGAAAGGAGCCCGTCACCTGCTTAACCGCATGTCAATAAGCAGTGGCCCTGAGGCTGGGCTGCTGTTCTTTTATATGGCTTGAACTTGTGTTCGTTCTAATATGAGATGATGAATGCTAACACGTTACCGAATAATTAATTAATAAATACTAAAATGATCAAAATTTTAATACAGTTGTCTCGTACGAATAAATGGGTACTTTCCGTAATATTTCTAAGAATTCAATCAAACAATTAAATCTTTTATAATGACAATTTCAGAATAATAATAGATGATACAATGGTTAAGATAAGATTGTAATTATAATATAAATTGCTAAAATTAACGAGTCAATTACATTGTGGATTCATTTGGCAAAAATGAAGGTATTTACTGCTGTAGTCCTCTTAGCCTTGGGATCTTTTGCTGAAGAGGCTCAGTATGAGCCAATTTCACTCTTTTATCACGACAACTATGGTATTCCCACCGCCGAAGCTATCAGAAAGGCTGAGGCAGCTTCCCCTGAAGGCAGAATAGTTGGCGGATCACCTTCAAGTCTGGGACAGTTCCCATACCAAGTAAGTCGTTTATTCCTTATTTTTTATTATGTAATAATAATCACATATGTAACGGCACGTGTCTGGACGAAGACGATTTATTGACGAAGTTTAACCTCAATTTCATACTGCTAATTTCAGGCTGGCCTCGTCATCACACTGCAAAGTGGTGCCACATCCGTCTGTGGCGCTTCCCTCCTCAGTAACACTCGTTCCCTAACTGCTGCTCACTGCTGGATTGACCGGAGGGAAACTGCTCGCTCCTTGGTCGTCGTTCTTGGATCTACTCGTCTCTTCACTGGAGGCATCCGTATCACCACTAGCGACGTTGAAACCCATGCTAATTTCCACCCAAGATCTCTCAACAATGACATCGCTATGATAACTCATTCTCATGTCACCTATAACAGTATGTTGCTTTATTTACGTTGCCTTCTTTTAATCTAATAAGAGTATTTTTAATATTAATTATTTTTAGACAACATCCGCAATATTGGTCGCGCAATTGGTACGGCTACATTCGCAGGTGCTACATCTACTGCTTCCGGTTTCGGCAGAACCAGTGACAGTAAGCACTTTATAAAAATTATTTTAAATTTTATATAGTATATATTTTAAATGATAAATGCAACATTTAAACTAACTTATATTAACTCATTTTCAGCAAGTGACATAACTGAGTATCAATTCCTGAGCCACGTCTCGATGCCTGTTCTTGCTAACCCTGAGTGCCAACAATTTTACGGCTCCCATATTGTGGCTCCCCAAGTTATTTGCACCAGCACAGTCGGCGGGTTCGGAACATGCCATGGCGACTCAGGGGGCCCACTCACCACACTTGTTGATGGACAACCCACTTTGGTACGTTTTCTATCATAATTTATTACGCTTTTTACTATAATTATCACTAACGATAATTATGAATTATCTCGATATTGTATGTATTTATGTGTATGGCTAATATGTACTTTTTTATTATTATTATTAATTATAATGGCGCCTCATTCACCGCATTCTTCTCCTAATGGTTAGCTGGTAGAGAATGCCAAATGGCATTAAGCTCGCCATTGTGCCATTTTTTTGAGCAATTCATTATTATTATTATCATTATACTTTTTGTCGATGTTGCTATGAAAAGTTCAACATAAATGAATGAGCAAAAATATTTATTTCTTCGCAGATTGGTGTGAGTTCTTTCGTATCTGGTCGCGGTTGCCAGGTTGGTCTTCCAGCAGGTTTCGCTAGAGTCACTTCATTCGACTCCTGGATCGAAGCCAGACTTTAATTCAATGAACAAATGATCTTTTGAAGCTGGCGTTAACGATTATCATAATAAATTATTCTCAATTTAAATTATTATGTTTTGTTTTTATATTAATTCCTAATATGTCTATATTTATGTATGTAACGTAAATCAATAGGCAATGCTCGTATACACAGATTGAAGTTAATTATGGTATTTTTATAGTAATATTTACGCCGGCATAGCGGTGACTGTTATCTGTCGATCAATTTTTGCGGCAGCAGTTGCGTCTATTTATGGACTTCACTCTGGCTTAGTATTAGGTAGATATAGTATGACGTGCTATTATAAAAAAACAATAACGAAGTCCATTGAGTGCTCCCTGCATCACCTTAAGGACTGTTTCATACTTCTTTGATTCCCGATTATTCGTACATTGACCAGAGTACTTAACTGCTCTATGAATTTGCCGCAGTGAAATTAAGTGAGTGGATACGGAAAAAATATGTATTTTCGTCAACTGTACAATACTGTCATAGCACAATGACATTGTTATCAAGTTATCCAACCCATGATTTCCCTGAAGGCACAATTTCTTTTGCGAAACAAAAAATGTGTCGCCTGAGATTTTATTTTGGTATTATAGAATTGTTATTGGTTGATTGTAATTTTATTGTTTCATTTTTGGCTTGTCAAATTGTTTATTATGATATGCGTTTATCTTCTACTTCATTTAGCTTGAAGCATCAGATTAACTTTAACTACTGAGACAGTAGGTACAAGGAAATTTTAAGAATGCGTTCTTAAAATTGATATGTATCAAAAAATAAGTGAAAATAAATCGACAACTACATTGACACAGCTCCAACTAACATATGTGCGCGAAAAGATGTGCAAATAAATGAGGTTAATCCTTTGATACTTTAAATGATTTATTTTCTATTGTTATATTTTAGTATCATGTATATTGTATCATTGTAAGTGCATCTATTTTTTTTATTATGAGAGCTTCTGCATATGTTAAAATATGATAGAGACGATACAAAATTTATATATATTAATGATGGTAGTAAGTAGGTACATATACGTAATAAAACTATTGTGATCATATAAAGTACTGGAGTATACATTGGATATTATAAAAGATAAAAGTATGATGTTATGATGGGAATATCATTGAATATTGAGAATTTCACAATCAGTATTTATTGATAGAATAATGTGATATGTGAATTAATAAATACTGAGAATAGGATCGCGATATTCGATCTCAATATGTATTGATTGTCTATATCTGTCATATAATTATCTAAGATATAATATAATATGATCGGGGCCTAACGATTGAGAGTGGGAACTCTTGTTTGAAAGATGATTATTCAAATCTCTCAAAAACTGAACACATTTAAGTACTGTATTAAACAAACGCTCATTAAAAAAGGCTTGGCTATCTTGTTGATAACTTAGTGTGACTGAGATGATTTTATATGCTTGGATGTATATTGTATGTGCTTAGGTTAGTGCTTTATTTATTTATTTTTTTTAAAGATACCTACTAACATTATATTGTACAGGTTATGATTAACGAGTTTTTTTTATGATTTCTTCTCTTCATATGTCTTTCTGAAATCTGACTATGCCCAAGAGCTTTAAGGCCTTACGCGAAATAAAGATTTTTTATTTTGAGGTTATTAGCCTAATATGTCGTCCCGGGGTAGTACCACCACTTTCAAACGTAACATCCTCAAACCAAGCCAGGATAACGAGAGGAGTATATTCTGTCAACCTGATGCACATTCGCTTTCTCAAGTCGACTAGCTGGGGTTTGTTGTTTTGTTCTCTTACTAACTAAAATTTCTCTTAATATAATCCATCGAGATTCACGCGTCTAAGCAAATCAATGACATGGATGTTTTCGTCATCAACAATGGATGAAGAGTTAACAAAAAATCGTTTTTATAATATTAAAAACTCAAATTTTCAACAAATTAACACTATTTGAACAAAGGGGCAATCTATTTGTAGCAATTATTAGCAATTTCGCTTTACCGCTTTAAATGTACTAAAAATACTTAGTGTGCTCGAAATGGTTTTTCCAAATTTAATTTGTCTGCTGATTAGACTGGACATGTAATTAATCTTTGTACTTAATTTATAAAAGACTCGGTCACCTGCAATATGTTTAATGCGCGTTATGTTAAATTAAAGCTAGTGTTTAGGAATGAGTGACTAGTCGTAAAGTTGCATAGATTCATCATTAGGTATATCATATATCAAATCTTTTTTAATTATTTAAAATATACTAATATTATAAAGCTGTAGGTAGTTATAAGTTTGACTAGGCGAATGGGCTACTAGTTTCATTAGAAATATTATTTTTGTAATAATAATATAGCCCATAGGAGGGTTTTTATTTCGAGTAATCTTCCACAAATTTGATACTTTTTTAGATGGTATTTAGGTGCAATAAGTTATATTATGATCTTGATTATAGTTATAATATCTCATATATTAAAGCTGTATGCATGGGACATCGATAGCATTAGTGTTGTTTTAGGGAAGGATACAGCTTTCGTGAGTATTCAATTAACGTGTAATCCGTGATACCAATGGAGGTAGACGTAATCTCATAGAATTAAGCCTGATTTTGCGATTGATATAATTTTAATCATATCCTATATTTATTTGTTTTGATAAATGTCTAAAAATAAATGCTCATTATAATGAATTCACTGATATAAATAATATATTACTTTGATGTTTTATAAATTAGGGTAATTAGATTTTTTTTTGTTTATAAATATTTATTAAAATTAATTTGGTTTTTATTATAATTTACAGTCTTGCTTGAATCCAAGCATTGAAAGAGGTGACTCTAGCGTGACCAGATGGGAGACCAACTGTGCAACCTCGGGCAGATCCAAAAGATACAATTCCAATCTGAAAAATTAAAAAAATAAATAAAACATCTCAATTAACCAAATATTTAGACTGTTTGTATAAAAACTTACCAATACACGTTGTTCTCCGACAGTGGTGACGACTGGGCCACCAGAGTCTCCACCGCAGGTACCACGACCGCCAGCACCGCTGGTACAGATGGTGGAATCAACTACTACATTGGATCCGAAGGTCTGGGCGCACTGAGCGTTGGTGATGACTGGGACCGTCACGTGGCTCAAGAATTGGGCTTGAGTGATACCGGAAGCTACAAATATGTACGTTTCGTATTATATATCTATTTATAATTATGTTGAATACATATTAAGCAATATAACTTACTGTCACTTGTTCTGCCGAATCCTGATGCGACAGCGTTGGCTCCAGCGAAGGTGCTGGTACCAGTTGCACGATTGATTGCTTGAATGTTATCTGAAAAATAAAAATGATGAAATATTTGTCTTAAATAAAATAATTGTAAAATGTAATTAAATCTAAGTTCTTACTGTTAAATCCAACGCTGGAGATGATGATGATGGCGACATCGTTGTTCAGGTTGTTGGTGTTGTAGTTAGCATGGATTTGGACGTTGCTGGTGCTGATACGGGTGCCACCGGTGAAGAGACGGATGGATCCAAGGACAACGGTCAAGGAACGAGCGTTTTGTCTTCCATCGAACCAGCAGTGAGCGGCGGTGACTAAGCGAGTGTTAGTGATGAGGGAAGCGCCGCAGACGGAAGTGCCTCCACTTTGAAGGGTAATGAGAAGACCGGCCTGTAATAAAATTATATAACTTAGAAGAATAATTAATAATTATTTAAAATAAACTTTATAGGTTGTAAACATACTTGGTATGGAAACTGTCCGAGACTAGCGGGTGATCCTCCTACAATTCTGGTAGTGATTCCTGCGTCGAAAGCCTCTTCAGCGGCCTTGATGCGAGCTGCCTCTGGAATACCAATGTCCTCATGGTAGTTGAGAGCGATTGGCTCGTACAACACGGCACCTTTAGCGCAAACGGCTAGGGCCAATACCACCAAAGTGAAAGCCTTCATTGTTAATTCTTAATTGAATTATTCAACTTAACAGTTTGCTGGTTCTTTTATATGTTATTTTAATCTTATCAAATAAACGATAATCTTTGGACATTTTGGTCTATTTTAATATTGGATTAGGTTTTTTTTTTGAATGCTCTACTGTGGAATGACGATTGCAATAATTATATTAAATTTTCCTTATACTCATACTGTTTTTTTGTTTAATAGTTCTTTCTTTTGATCAATAATATAATTTTAAACAATTATGAAATTTGTTGTCTGCTGTTTTTCTTTATTCATAGAGTTCGTTTATAAATACATTTATATTGAGAAATCTGCATTTTATTCAAATGTAAACTGGAGACATTTAATAGATATTCATTTGAGACGTAATTATATAAAATTTGGTAATGGTCAATTAAATCAAAAAACGAATAACAACTATTCAAATTAATACGTACAGCGTGCGTACATTTATGTAAGTGCATACATTCTCATAAATGTTTCAGTGTTCATTTATTTTAAGTTTTTACATTAGAGAATAAAAATTTTTATATCAAAACAACAAAAGGATTCAATAATATTGATTCAATTGTTTATTTAATCTTTGATATAATTAAAACGGACTTCCCCAGTTTTAAGTAGATAAAGCGAGCTAAGCTTGTACAATAAATTCATTGCGTTTATTTGATTATTTTTCTTGGAATTTCCAAGGTTTTGTATTAATATTATGGCACTTATATGAACGATAATTTTTAAGTACCTACTTTTTACTGATGTTAAGCTAAAGTGTGGTCCATGAACAAGATGAATGTTACTATATAATTATCTACCAGGCACAGTTGCTCTAAAAATGCCGTGAAAATATTAAGTAGGTATTATAAATGATGGATAAATTACAGTTTTTCTAACGATATACCAATAAAATATAGATAGAAATATTTCTTAGAACGAATAATTTTGTGTCACATAAAAGATGCGTACGTGATATTGCTTTGGGTCACGCTAGTGTTTGCAATAATAAATTGGCTCCATTTATTATCTAGGCGTTCTTTGCGAAGGTAAATTCTATCACCTTTCTTAATTTGTTTTTTTTTTATATCATTTTTTCACTAACGATATACTAGGTACATATATATCAATATAAATATACAATTTAATTAGTCTCCTATGTGTGGACTCTGGATAATAATTTTATTTTAATATATTTAATATTGATGTTTGTGTGTGTGTAGGGTAAAACGAGGTAATACCGGTCACTGCAAAAGAAGACACTACTCAGTGAAAACTCAACCTTTTATTTTAATTTTTTAAGAAAACATAACTTCAACTATTATTCTAGGATAATCATTAACAATGAGATCAATATTTATAAAGAATTTGGTACAATAATCATTTTAAAAAAAAGTGGATTTGACCGGTATTGCCAGCCATAGCACATAATGCCGGTCAGCTGGTTGACAATACCGGTCAAGCTTTTAACACGTATCGCAAACACGGGACTCTTGTTTAGCGAATTTCTTTTCTTTCTTCTTTTCTCTGTTATTCTCCTCTGTTCTCTTTCATCAAAATTTCTTTATTAAGAACGCTAGTGAGAGCTTTGGCATGCTTTTTTCAACGTTATACCTTTCTCAGTTACAAATTTACTTGAGTTTTGAACTGAGGATAATTTCATCGACATTATAAGCATATCTTGGTAGAAACTTATGTTTTTCTATTAATTCCCCAAGCAGCTTAAAAATACATCAACTTCATCCTTGTTAAAAGCAGTTATCAGATTTAATATATTGCATATTGATGTTTGTGTGTGTGTATATATATACCTATATGAACATATATTAGTTTAGTTTGTGCTTTATGTAATGCTCTTATCTATATTCGTATCTGATAAAAATATTATAAAATTTCTAAAAGAAATACAAACGAAAAAGAACGAATACACAAAATAATAAGGCGTTGATTTTGTTATTATATTTATTTTCCAATATATGTCTACAGATGGCGAACATTAAAAATATATTTTTAGCTCACACAGTTTAAAACAGTTATAATCTTTTGATTTAATTCACAAAGCGTTGATGATTTATGGTAAAATTATCATTTTTATAACATATCATGTTTTAGTCAAAAACTAAAAAAAAATATCAGCACCATTATTTAGATTAGAGTCTAGCTCGAATCCAGTGCTGAAACGAAGTCACTCTAGCGTAAGCAGATGGGAAGCCACTTTGACAACTTCGGGCAGATCCGAAAGACGCGATACCAATCTGAAATGAATAATAAATCAATAAATGTTATGAATTTATTAAATATTATAGTTCCTCATCTGAGTTCATTTTAGAAACAGTAAAAGTACAAAATGTATATATCGCGGTTTAATTAAGTGGAAACGATGATACGACGATGAATCGTAATGGCTTACCAAAACATTTTCTCCATCAACAGTAGTAACTAGTGGTCCTCCATGATCACCGTTACAAATACCACGACCTTCAGCGCCACTGGTGCATATTGTAGAGAAAATCACGAATTTAGATCCAAAAGCGCGGATACACTGAACATTGCTGATAACAGGGAATGTCGTAAAACTTAACACTTGACTAAATGTAATTCCGTCATCTGAAAATTAATTATAATATAAGATCAGATCAAATTGTTTCTATGAAAAATAATACTTTGGGGAACTTACTGTCTTTAGTCTCTCCAAATCCAGAAGCCACAGCAGTTACGCCTTGGAAATTATCACGACCAGATGCCAGTCTAATAGGTTGAATATTATCTAAAAGGAAATAGTTGTATTTTTAACGAGATATAGATATTTAGAGAAGAAACAAGTAGCTTAAGATCTTCTTATGTCCAATTATTCCTAGGACAGTAGTGAGGTTCAATTGAAGGCTCTTTGCACATTATAAGAAATTTTCTTGTGTCGTATGTCTTATGTGTTATAAGACGTCCAGTCGCATTCAGTGTTATATGAGACCGTGCACATTATAAGAATGTAAACAAGATATTTTCTTATGTCGGATAAAGTTCGCGCATGTCTTATGTTTTATAAGACATCCAGTCGCATTGAGCGTTATATGAGACCGTGCACATTACAAGAATGTAAACAAGATATTTTCTTATGTCGGATACTATACGCGCACGCCTAGTCATTTTGTTTCGCAGCACGCTCGACGTCGTATACATCT
>JAPWLS010001130.1:0-35563 GCA_028551675.1 Tineola bisselliella | reverse complement strand
TTGGGAGCTTCTGACTTACTGTAAGCGCAGTCTTGGAATAGGATGTACCTTTATCATTTCAGAAAACGGATGCGAATTGGCCGGAGATCCTGCGAGTGTCGCCGCTATTGAATTGGTCATATCATCAAATTTGGACGTATATATTGAAGAATAATATACCTTATTGTAGTTTATATGATGAAGGGTGAGGATTTTACTTATATATTTCACAAATGGCAGAATATTTCGGAGGTCTTACACCTATCTTAGTATCTTTATAATAGCTGCAAACTTTTCGAAACATCTACTCAAAATCATCATTTTTTCTCCCCCCTCTTCCTTACATCTATTTTTTGGTTATTGTTTTTTATTTTATTTTTATGTATTTTTATTAAAAGTGTAGTGTCTATCCCTTTATCACCTTGAGCATGCCGTCCTATCCTATAATTAAAAATAGTAGTCCTTTTTATAATATGTAGTTCTAATGTAATTTTGTAGGTAGGCTTTATAAATAAATAAATAATATAAACCTATTTTTTTAACAGATACACATCAATAGGCAGTACATTAAACACGGAACCAAATCCAGCGTTATTAATTAAGAATTCGAATAAAATAACTTATTTGCCCGCGTGGAAGCTAGCTGATGCATCACTAGAGCGGGCGGGGAGAGGTGTCAAAAAAACGCGGGAAATAAACGGCCTTGAACAAAATGGCGTCGGCCACCAGAACGGACGGGAGTGTTGCCGACTCAATAATTGCCTGAGGAACTGTGAAATTAGAAATTTAGTGTAATTATTTTAAATTGATATACAATATTAAGCAAATAAAAAGATTTTTCGTTGCGAATAAAGCTTAAAAGTAATTTATATACAGTAATAAATTTATTATTATAATTGATTCAACACAACAAAGTAGTTTATTCAGTAGAAATTTATTTATTCTTATTTAAAGAAAAAGGCCCAAGGTCTGTCCTAGGAAGTGGCATAATTTATTGTTTTTGAAAATAGCTAGTGAGAATTGTAGATTAAGTTAAAATAAATCTTCACTTCAATTCCATTTTGTTAATTTGGAGATTTGTACAGGACGTATGTATGTAAAATGAAAATTGTAGTTGGAATGACTTGACTAAAGTGCAAGATTTGACTGACTATTCAGTGTTTTAACTGACAATAGCAGTATTTAGAAAATTTAGACTAATTATTTTGAGTTTTATACCAGTATATGTAGAGACTACGTTCGGGCGTACTTTGAAGTGTATTAAGCTGATTCTTATTCGAATTTAGAATCTGTGCTTCTAAAAAAAAACTCCACTAAAGTCCTACTACTTCAGAGATCGTTACTCGAGCGTCGTTTTTTAATACAGGCTTGAGTATATTAAAGCATATGAGAGATTGTACTTAGTATATTTAAGGCATACGGCCTAAAATCGTGAATTAATTGGACGATCGTGGAATATTTTAAATTGTAATAAATTAGCGAATATAATCTCAAATGAAATGTTATATTTATTTTATTATTCCTATAGAAATTGTTTTTAGTATTTATTATCGGATTACGGGTAGTTTTATGTCGAATAGTTACCTCCTAAATTCGGTATCGTGACTTAAATTATTAAATAATTTGGATCGAAATTTAAACGGTTTTTTTGTTATTTCTAATCCTAATTCTATTTTAATAAAAGAAATCTACACTGTATCCTTTATTATAGATTTAAATATGGTTCTTTGAATACAGATTTTTTTATCATAATTCAAAATTGATATTTAAAAACAAAAGATATATAAGGGCATAAAATTGCATTTTTATCTATTAAGATAAAAAATATATACACAGACCAAACCAGGTAACCTATTTTGTCAGGACAAGAACGACACAAACCTATAACAGGTGGCGTGGGCCTGAAAAAAGTTTAATTTTCAATATCTGATAACAGACTGCCACATAAACCACTATATCACAGGTCATCTATTTTTGTAAAGATAAAATAAACAGAATATACTAAAGTAAAATAAAAACGCTTTGTTTTTTATATAAACGAATAACATTTTATTATATAAACATCTTAAATGCTATTTTATTTACAAATATCAAGTTTTATCTTCCGGTCTTATATGCTTATTGAGAAATTCTTGGAACATCGCCACATCTTCAGGTTTATCATCTGTAACACAAAATAAAACATATGACCCATCAGTTATGAGATAATAACCAACCATCATGTCATTAAACTAAATTGTAAGTTATACCAACAGGTCCTTTTAACATGGTGGGAACTACAATTTTACAGGAGAGGGATTTAAAGTTATTGTGTATAGCTTGTTTGTATAGATTCTTCGTTGTTGTATTGAGCATCTCAAAAACCATTTCCATAAGCCGGAGACCTATATTTTGAAGCCGTTTTAACAAAAAAAGACCAGTGTTACATTACCAATTTCCGGTCTGCATTCAGTGCCTTCCTCATCACTGGAACTTTCATTTGCCGGATGTTTTAAATATATATCTGCAGTTTCTCTGCCAAATGGTACTGCATCAATAAGATTTCGTGGCTCACTCGACACTGAAAATATTATCCTATGTATATTAAAATGGTAAACCAAACCAGGTATAGAGTAAATAAATACTTATCCCATATATCTGTGAAAACATTACTTGGTTTTGGGTTTTTCAGTTCCTCTTCTTTCTTTTTATCATCCTCCTCTTTTTCGGCGCGCATTTTCAACCAATCCGCTTTGTAATCACTAAAAATATTACATTAAATTACATACCTAATAATTAAATCTCGAAAAAATGATTACATACTTACACTTCATATTCAACTGCCGCCTCATCGACTAACTTGAAAAACTCATCTATACCCTGAAAATAGTAAAAAAAAGCTGTAGCTTATTTTAGTCTAAATCGTACATGAGAAATGACAATCTTCAAATGGATAAAGATTGGACTTTGGACTGGAAGAAACAATCATTAGAAAGGGATAACTATATTATTATCGCGTCGAAGTTGAGGCATGTGTGAAAAAGATGCAGATATCGCCTTTACCAGTCACGACACTACGATCGTTTTTCTTTCTTTCATTTATATACCTACAAAAATTGTATCCATTTGAAATCACAACAAAATACAGGCTGAAAATACTTATTTAAGAAGATTTGAGGTTTTGACATTTATTCTGTCACTGTCATCTGTCTTGTTTTTTTTGAAATGAAATATATTTATTTTGCATGAAACATCGGTACAGGGATGTAAATTAATAACATAATACAGTTTCACATGTTTTTTTTGTTTCAATTTTTCTTATATTTATATAGGTTATTATTTGTCAATTTGTATATATACTAGAGATGTTCCGACTAGTCGGCCACTAGTCGATAAAGCCGACTATCCGGCCACTTTCGTAGTCGGCGACTAATCGGCTTCTTACTTTGTGTCTATTTCTCAATAAATGTATGTGTTACTTTTTTGTAAAGAAAATATATTGATTACATTTATCAAACAAAATTAGTATCTTAATTAAAAAACAATACAACATAATATTTAATGACATATATTGCAATACTGCGTGATGATATTTGAAACTATCGTCAAACTAGTGAGCTGTAAAACTCAAAAAACTTTTTTATTTATTTATATTTGTCATCATGTCAGTAGTGACTGAAATTGCATCGAATCATCTTTAAACGAAGCGCCACGGTAATCCCCAAAACCGTAGTCGGCTTGGCCGATTAGTCGGCTTATTTACAACCGACTAATCGGCTAGTCGGCTAGTCGGCCAAAGTCATAATCGGCATCTCTACTATATACATTAAATTTATAATTATTGAAAACTCACAAAGTATTATCAATATAATCATTTTCTGTTCTTTTTATTGCCACAATGCATTGTGATAATTATATTTTTAATTCGCATATTTATTTCACACAAGTTTCTCTAAAATGCTATTATACAATAACTCACCTCTCCGGTCAGTGAACTAACTCCGCAGCATTTCAATCCCTTGTAAAAGTCATCCAAAGCCAGAGCCATACTCCGAGCCAGATTCCCAGCATAACTTGTACTACCTTCCGTATCACCCTCACTATCTAACGCATCTTGAAATGATTCAAAGTCTTGCATCCATTCCAATGCATATGAATGGTTGATTACATCTGTCTACAATTGAAATTTCAATGTATAAAAAAATAAAAACATATATGATCAAAAATCATATTACACGTTAGATCAATATCTTACTGATAAAAAAGCATGGGCATAATCTATGTTATTATATGTTTGCCCTTAAGTATACAATAGGATGGCATTGCCCCTATACAGCAGCTATTATTCTACGTCATAGTAGATTTATTATATATTATTATGGCATTAGTATGTAAGTGGACAATGCCAGTATACAGCAGCTAAATCAAATTGATAATTATTAAATTTATTTCATTTATATTTGACGAGTAAAGGCGCTCTATTGGAGCCCATTTACTAAAAGTAAATAAATTTAAAAAAAAAAAGAAAAAATATGGAACAACCTAAAACTAATATCTCTTTATATGTATGTATTTTTAATGTACCAAGTTACAATAATTATTCAGAACCCTCTGGTCACCCCTTATTCCACAAAAGATATCTAAAAATCGTCTTCCTTCAATTTGTTTCTTGGATATTATAGCTTTATTACATTAATTATATTAAATTTTTAAAGATGCTTAATTTAAAACTAAGCAAGAATGTACCTATTTTTATTCATATTTTAGTAGTATATGTATGTATTTATGTATATTTTTTGTAATATCTTTATTATTCATTTGTACATATTATTATATTTTGTTGTTGTTTTTGCACCCTATCATTTACTTCGCGATTTACTACCCCAAGGTTGGTTGCCTGGTAGAGATCACTATTCAGTGATAAGGTCGCCTTTTGTTTTTCATTTTTATTTTCTCATAATGTGTGCAATAAAGAGTTATTATTATTATTACCTACTAACATTATACTGTACAGGCTATGATTAACCAGTTGTGATTTATTCTTGTTATGTGTCTTTATGAAATCTCCATATATTCTATGTGTAAGAGCCTAAAGAGCTTAATTAAATAAAACTCACCTTATTCATAACAACAATAAAAGGCAGCCTTGATTTGTATAAAATTGAGCAAGCGTATAACATGTTAGACATGAACGTTATAGGAGAAACACTTCTGGCCGTGTCCATCACGTACACTACTACTGTTGGCCGAGACGAACCGAGAGCTGCTGTTATTATACTACCCGATGCTGACCATGTGAATACTTCAATTTGACCTTTAAAATTACAACTATTACACTTTAGAATGAAGAATTGCCAGTGAGATAGCTTGCATTAAGCGTTAAAGTGCTAAGCGGCGCAAAAGTGATGCGATAGTTTGCGCCATATAAGTATCACAAAACATTTGTTCATTATATTTAAAAAAAGAATTATAGTAATTGATTGATATTTGTCTGAATTAGAGTGTTTTTTTTGACACCATTATTTTTCCTTTAAAATAATCAAAAAATGTACAGCAATTTTCATATATATTCACAAAAATTGCTTAGCACTAAAACGGTTAATTTTATATGGCTTACTGCCCAATGACAGCATCCGTGACACTGTAGCTAGCATCAAATCAGCGAGGATTTAGCATCATGTCACATGAATTTTGAACTGTGGGCTTATCACGAATTTAGTCTGGCTTTCGAATCGAGCTGTCACAAGTAAAACGGATCCGTTAGCAATCGGGATCATGAATTTTTACTAACGACTAACGAGCACCAGCAATCTATCAAATGAACAAAAGATCGAGACATTCGAAAATTAACAAGAAGTACTAAAATATTGTAGTTCCAAATCCGCACGCGGTGGCGCTGCTCAAATTTCCATACAAATCGCTTCATTATTCGGTTCGAAAGCCAGACTAAAATTCGTGATAAGCCCACTGCATTAATTTCTAATACAAGTGTTTTTATGCCAAATAAACATCATTACCACTTCTAAAACTGTAAAGTGGTTTTATTTTTGTTGTTTTGTTCATTATTCCGAATTTTAAAAGTGTTAGCAATAATTTTTCAAGTTTTAGAAGTGGTAGCCATCCAATCTTATATACAAAGGTCCCGGGTTTCATTCCTACTCAGAAGACATATTTTGTAAAATAGATGTGTATTTGCCTGTTGGTGTCAGTATTATGCTTGTTGCCCATACCCATGGGCGTAGCCACGGTGGGGCAGGGTGGGGTCCTTGCCCCATCCAGGCTCTGACCTGTAAGGTACCTAATCAAACCTAAAGAACTTAATTATGTAGGTACTAACTACCGTAAGAAAGTTCACACTCGACAGCCGTCAGTCGACACAAAAAAAAATTAACCGGGGTAAGACAGCGGGTATAGTTTGCTAGTTACATATTATTTTAGACTGCTGCCTCATCCTATACATATATATAATAAAGGGTATCGTACCTGGTGTATCAATGATGCAGTATTTATGCTTTTTCCCAGCTTTCTCTATAAGTTCAACGACTTGACCGAATTTTGTTGAAAATAGGTTCAGCGCAGTCACGATACCACCATTAGGTCCAAGGCCGTATTGCTTCATTACTTCTTTATAATCTACTGTATCACGGATATCTAAAAGTGTTTTGATATTATTTTTAATTTTATTAACCGCTTGGCTTTGGTTGAGGGTTACAAAACTGTGCGAATGACGAAAAGGTTAGGTTACTTGTAAAATTAGGCAATAACATATGTTTTACATATTTACCTATATTGGCGGGAAATGGTACTTCACGACATGCCGGGTCTAAATTAACCAAATAAGGCCTAGAACCACTAACAATGTGACTGGCAAGACGTTTAGTAAACGATGTCTTGCCTGCCCCCGCCATTCCTACACAAAAACCGTAAATATAAGTAAAAAATCAAAGAAAAATTTAATAAAAAATAAATAACTCAACCTAAAATTATTAATGAAATCGGGCTCTTGGAGTCTCCTTCTGAAGACCCTGTTGCAGCTTCTGCCATGACTAAATACGTTATTTATACTTAATGTACGAAATTTTTTATGCGCGAAAAATAACAACCTAACCAAAGGAAAACAAGCGACTCCGTTTTGACATTGACAGCGGAAGTATAATGACGCGTTAACTATGATGACTGACAGTTTGTTTTTTCTCGTTCCATTTTAAGGCAAAGCGATCCAGCCCATACAGCCAAGTTTGTTCTTTAAATCCTAACACGCCATTACACAAAATATAAGGAGATAGAAAAACAAAACTTGATTGGTAATAAAATTTATTTGTAAAAATCACAAGTAATTCTTATATTTCATTATAACATAGTATTAATTAATTTTACGCATCATAATGTAAATATTGTAAGCGTTATTTTTCTGTTTTAGGCAAAATCAAGAACATGATGGGGTAAAGATGTCCCAGTTGACATATATGCTTCTGAATAACGTTTCTCATAGTGTCCGTGTACACCGAAGGCGGCCTGTTTGTTGCGGGATCTCGCCAATGAATACCTAAAAAATTAAAATAACCAATTACATTTTTGATTTCCAACCACAGATGTTATTTATTGCTGTTATTCATCATACCTGAACTATCGCAGGGAAACAGAGCAGGTGACGGCACATGATCTCTAGTATAATTCCAAAGGCAGTCTCGTAATACATGCATAACCTAAAAATTAAAAAGAATTTTTATAAACAATTATATATCACACATATTCATTTAAAATAAAAACCCTACCTCAATAGGCGAAATATGTGGTAGCAGTTCCGTCATTAGCGAAAGCGGATGGGGCAAAAGCTGTCCCAAACTCATGCTATCTAACAGCTCACGTATCATGTCTTGTTCTATCGCCATTTCTTTAGTACTTGTTTGATCTGTAGTAAAAATTAAGAGTATCACAATATTGCAAATTGTCCTTTATTCAATACTAATATTACATACCTATGGGTTTCCCCTCATTAATAGGCGGCTGAGCTCGAGCCCTGTGTAAGACAGTCGCTGCACACGCTCTCAGTAAGACAGAAGACAGACATAACGCCGGCCGCCATTTTGCCGCACGACGTAAAGCACCACGACTCATCGCACACGACTGAAGTGCCCCGCGCATATATAACTCACGTTCTACAGACAATTGCTGAAATACAACAAAACTACATTTCACAATCAATCAATAAAAAAAATTATCAGTCAAGTAATTTCAATTTGTCACATCACTACAATTTCTATTTTGTCTTTGAAATACCTTTGTAAAATCGTCATCAGGCCACGGTAATCCATTGTACATTACATCGGGAGATATGAGTTCCACAAGTAACAGCGAGACTGTAGTCATCCCTTCTACCATGCCGCCTCCTTCCTGTATATATCAATACAGCAAATTACAATATTAGAAAAGTCCATAAGGATTTAAAATTATACCTCAGTGGGCTTATCACGAATTATAGTCTGGCTTTCGAATCGAGCTGTCACAAGTAAAGCGGATCCGTTAGCAATCGGGATCATGAATTTTTACTAACGACTAATGAGCACCAGCAATCTATCAAATGAACGAAAGATCGAGACGTTCGAAAATTAACAAAAAGTATCTAAAATATTGTAGTTCCAAATCCGCACGCGGTGGCGCTGCTCAAATTTCCATACAAATCGCTTGAAGCGAACTCGGTTCGAAAGCCAGACTAAAATTCGTGATAAGCCCACTGATATACCAAATACTAACCATACAACTCATTAACGCACCCAAAAATAGTTCAATATTAGTGGTAAATATAGATGGAATATTCGGCGTCTCTCCTTTCGGTGCATTTTTAGCGCCTTTACCGATGATACCAGCGTGAAAAACCGATGTATGACTTTGTGTTAATTGCGTTATCGAACCCTGGGCAACATAAAATATATACATAACTATAATTTAAACCGTTCGAATCAAACCTATCTCTCGACCTGTACCAATGTACAGGGTGAGGCACGGGAACTTCCCACATTTCAAGGAATCGTAGTGACGTCATCAACACTAAATAACAATGTACACAACCTTTCTGGCAAATATATATATATATATATAGTTTTCTTTTCCCAGTCTTTTCAATAGTGGAAGGTTTCCATGCCCCATCCTATACTTTATAATGTACTTTATAGCAGCCACCTTTAATACGAGTATTGTCAATTAAAATCATCAATACAGTACACGCCCTTATAACGCGGTAGATTGGTTCCGCGTTATAGGAAAACGCGTAGTACGAGCATTACTCTTAACTTTTCTTTTTAAATAGAATATTAATGAACTATGTTATGAACGGTTTTCAAACAAACGTGAAATTGATTATGAATTGAAAATTTGAAATCCCCGCGTTATATGGGGGAAAACACATTAATTCGCATAATATGAAAACGCGTTATAAGACTACCGTCTACTAGGGGGGATTACTGTATATTTACTTGTTTCTGATTCATATACAACAGTAGGTCCTCCTTGTTCCATTCATTGTCAGGCGAGTCATCGGCTTTGGCTCCAAAAAGCACCTCCTCTCGAAAAATGGCCCTTTCCAGCAGCTCCCGCAAAGCTATAGCTCGCGCTAACTTACTATGCAGGCACAATTTGCGTAACAGACGACAGGCCGTTTGCGTTCCTTGCATTTTTTCTATTATATCTAAAAGTACACACGTGATACCACTAATTAGCAACCTTAATATTATTATTTATTTACTTTTAATAATTGGGCTCCAATAGAGCGCTTTTACTCGTCAATACAAATACAAATATAAATGAAATTTATTAATTATCAATTTGATTTAGCTGCTGTATACTGGCATTGTCCACTTACATACTAATGTCATAATAATATATAATAAATCTACTATGATGTAGAAGAATAGCTGTCTACCCATATTTTAAATTAAATTACGTAGATTTGTACATTGTAAGTTAATTTGAAAATAAACGTAAAAGCGAATTATTTGCGGTTTCGCTTGGTTAAATATTTTTTGGGTTTTTACAAAAAAGGAACTTAATAGGTTAAGTAAAATGTTACCTTCTATATGCAAACATCTCAAAAAATACTTGACAGTCGCCGGTACCAGTTTCATAATAACTTCAACAGAGGGCGCTGGCGATTTGGCGCCCGTTATATCCAATCTGTCAAGCAGTTGCGCGATCACATGAGCCGTTGGTATTTCGTTTAAACTGGACATCGTGCATGGTTTGGTCACACGCAGAAGGCACACGATGTCGTCGAATGCCGTCGATAATTTATGCAAATTCGCCTCACAAGCCTTCGTTATTGGCTTACTCTTCAAGTGCGATACTTTATTTGAATTTTCCCAACTGAAAAATTATTATCATTAGAGCAGCGATTCTCAAACTTTTTTGGCGAAGGAAAAATAACAAACAGATTTATATGTATTTATGAATAATCATATTGCAATGTAATATTACGTAATATTTAATTGGAATATTTAGGTGTAACCTTATAATCTCCCTTTGGTAGGTATTTTTTGCAGTATTTTAGCCCTAGGGTTCCGTGGAACACCACTTTGAGAATGGCTGATTTAGAGGGTAGTTATGACTTTTATATATTGTAGATGACTACCATATTGTCAGATAAACGATAAACAAACTCTATAAATACTGACATGCAATAAAGTCTCTTATTTCCATAACTACGAAACACAATCCTAAAACATTTAACATAGCAACTATTAATAAAACTTCAACACAAATAACTCACCGCAATAACTTAATAATATTCAAACAGAAATGATGTAAATAAGTTTTATTATCAAATATTATGTTGTCTTCGACGAAGCATCTTTTTATTTCATGATCCGACGTCATAGAATCTCTGAGCGCATTTTCAACGCCATCCTGAAGAAAACACATTGGGATTATTTTTACAATTCAACCAACGCAACAAACAGTTAAAGACAGTAAAAAAAAGAAAGAAAATACACTAATAACAAAAAAGCGCAAAAAATACAGACAAGAGAACAAAAAAACAAATGAAACTAAAAAAAACATTTTTAAAATTGCTTTAAATACATAATACATACATTTGCCAGCACATCTATATCTATACTATTATAAAAAGAGGAAACATTTGATTGTTTGTTTGTATGTATTGAATAGGCTCCGAAACTACTGGACCGATTTGAAAAATTCTTTTACCATTAAAATCGTAAAAAATCCCTGATGAACATAGGCTATATAATATTTTCAATTGTTTTTTTTTAAGAAATATTACATTTTAAGTTCACACAATTCGATGTCTATGCCTAATTTTGGAGGTAAAATGTGCTGTCAGTTTTTCAATTGTTTTTTAAGATATACTTCTTTTTTTTGTTCCATTTTAAGGCAAAGGGATCGAGCCCATACAGCCAGATATATTTCACTTTATTTTAAGTTCACACAATTCGAAGTCTGTGCCTAATTTTGGCGGTCAAATTCATTATTACGCAGACGTAGTCGCGGGCAACTGCTAGTAGTATATATGTTGAAAAGAATACAACATTAGACCACTAAGCTTGCATTATTTGCGTTACCCGCCCTAGAGGGCCCGAGGGGGTCCTCCACTCCTCCCTTCCTTTATCAGCAACGTTAAGTATTAATTATATCTAATTTTAAATATTTAAAAATACAGTCCACTTGCTCTCCAACAAGCAATGACCTATGATAGTTATAAATGCATACACATACTGCCTTTTAGTATTTAAATTAAGAACATACCTTGAGCAGCCTCTGACAAGTTTCATGATCAAAAAGAACATCTGTAGAATCACTCGGACTGTGCATCGCAAATGTACCTGATATAATCCTCACGAGTAAAGCCAGAGTGGTATCATTACGAGAATATTGCAATAGAAAGCTAATATTATTCACAAACTCATAACACAAACGGTGACCTGCAACAACAAAACACAGATAACAGATTCGCACCATTTACATGCATGGGCGTAGCCAGCCATGGGCTCAGGGTGGGGCAGCAGTCTAAAATAATATGTAACTAGCAAACTATACCTGCGGTCTTACTCTAGTTATTTTTCTTGTACGTCCATTGACGACTGTCGAGTGTGAACTTTCTTACGGATATTAAGTATTGTAGTTAGTACCTAGATAATTAATTCTTTTAGGTTTGATTAGGTACCATATAGGTCAGAGTCACCCTATGTTTACATGGAATATTTTCGACACATTCCAATTAGACGACTTACAAATGGCAATACCATCACTAATTACTGCATAAAACGCCAACTTTTTAGTAAGTTGTTCAATTGTTAAACATAAATCTAATACCAATATTCATAATCATAATTTAGTATCAATATCGTTTATAGTATTAGTTAGGAGCTGTCAAAGTGACAGTTCACTAATACAATATCAATCACTTTAACAATTAAAACTAATAACACGTCCAGCTTCAACTGTACTAATACTAACCAACTAATATAAGAATCCTAGCAACAGAATACTGCTCCAATTGGACTCCTGTCAGTAATCTCTCTCTGACTACGCCTATTTGATCCGCCGCACTGTTTAGCAACGGTATATTATTGTCTGGATACAACGATTCATGCTCCAACTTTTGTAGAAAATATTCTGCAAGAAAGCAACATAATTATTTTTGTCTATGGTATTTACAGGGTGTCCCGTAAGTCAAGGACCAAAGAAATACTGGTAATAGAGGGGGTAATTTCCTATCCGAAACATCAAATTTTATTGTCCTAGGCCAAGTAGTTTTTGAGATATGATTTTTTTTTAATTTTTTGGAATTTCTCTGACTGCGCATTTACATTTAATATTGGCGTTTCTAGGAATTTGACGCTTTAGTCCAGTTAAATGTGTTTTTTCAAAATGACACTCGATTAAATGTAATACTGTTATACCTTTTTGGAATCTGTGAGTAGTGTAGAAGTTTTTAAAACAATGTTCCAAAAGGTTGTCATACATTTTTTTTGCACCAGCATCGATCAAATATCACATTGCAAATTTTGTGATTAAAAATTTGCATACGTCTTAGCTCGTAATTTTTATGTTGCCAATAATTACTGATGAAAAACGCATTAATTAGGTAGATACATGTTTTCTTAACATCCTTAAACAATAAAAAGTAGGAATAATAACAAGAAATAATAATAATAAATTATTTTGTGCGCTTTAAGAGAAATTCAAAAAAAATCATATCTCAAAAACTACTTGGCCTAGGACAATAAAATTTGATGTTTCGGATAGGAAATTACCCCCTCTATTACCAGTATTTCCTTGGTCCTTGACTTACGGGACACCCTGTATATAAGAGATATGTCTATGGTTAAAGTGTGTGTCAAGGTTTCTGTTTGAGAAGGGTCGACACGTGTTATGTATTATGATCTATTAGAAGTATTATGATATTACGAATATGTATCATGATAAGAAGATTTTTGTTTCACCGCCAAACCTTGTCCAATAACAAATATGTAATTTTTTCACTATATTACAAATATAGGATTTAAAACAAAAAAAAATTCTAAATTTATTTACATCATAATAATATGCATCTTAAAAATGACTAAACAATTAATGTATCATATATATAATTATTAATTATGTAGGTAATTAATTCAATTATAATATTTTTATTTAATTATAATAGTTTGCTATACCCTAACAGAATGTCACAATGACACTTGTAACTATAAAACAATTAGTACGGCGGTCACAGTAGCGGCTGTCATAGCCCATTACAGCTTGTCTTTTTTTAAAAAAATCGGCACAAATTCCTGGGGTCCTCAACTAAAGCGTTACCTCTATTTATTACTTGGAGAAGAAGAGAGAAGCAGACTTCACCAAGCACTTAAAGTATGTAATTAGTACATACCCAACAATTGTCTACAAAAGACATATTCTTTGGCATTCTTCAGCAGTAAAAAGAATGTACTTATATCAGCCCTCATCAACAAATTGACCAATGACGGAGGACTTAACGTGTCCATCTTCAAACTGCTTACAAGTTGAACGATTCGTAGCACAACCGATTCTGTTACTGCAATTAATATAGTTGAAGATATACAAAGAAATTCGCACACTGGGACCGATCACTTGGTTACAATCCAAAACTAAATCATACTAAAAAATAAATCAAATCAAAGTTTTTATTTATTTATTTAAACACTAGCTTTTACCCGCGGCTTTGCACTCATTTACGTCATTAACACTAGATTTACCAGCTTAAATATACCTATTTCTACCAAAACCAAAAAAGTATATATTTGTTACAAATATATATAAATACAAAATTCATAAAACTAATTCTTCTGTTATAAATTAAAGAAGATTAGAAGAATTAAAGAAAATGTTACACGCAGTAGGAATTTTAATTTGATCTTGCAAGACCAGTCATTTTGACTAGTCTGGTAAATCTAGTGTTAAATAAGTATCATACTAACAAACAATCAAATGTTTCTTCTTTATTATATTAGTATAAAGGAAACCATTCAAAATTATTTTGCTATATAATTCCCGCTACAACATTCAATAACTTGTTTCCGACGCGTTTCGCCACTTCACGTATCCTGATGATGCCGCGTCGAGACAAATTATTGAATGTTGTAGCGGGAATTATTAGCAAAATAATTTTGAATAGTTTCCTTTAATATGGATTTCCGCAAAGTAACGCCTGAGACAACCAATTATATATTAGTATAGACAAAAAAAAAAAAACAAAAAATATAAAATACACTTCTAGAATCTGTATCATCTGAGAAAACACACACCTAACTAAGATTATCACAACATTGCAAAAAATACATACATATCTCCTCAATATCCTGTGTGAGCGCATTCAAAACAATATCAGACTTTGCAGCCAATTCCAGCAGATATGGTATTATATCTTTTTTTCTTTCAGACTTACTATCCTCTTGTATTGCTTCCTGTAAATACGATTCTCATTTGTTTATTTAATTCTTTGATTGGCATACACAGACAACATGTCAAGTTAATAATGCGATCATGGCTTATGTACTAGAGCTGCAGCATTGCATGTTGTTAATGCAGTTATATTTGTTGACAGTGCTAAGTGCAAACTAATGACTTTTTTATTTGCAATTCACTGACATTATTATTACTCTGGCATGTCTATTTTATTATAACTTGACTTGACTTGCTTGTTTGGCAAACAAATTAAATTCAAATGTTTTTACTGCATTTCAGAATTATAATAATTAAGATGTCATAAATTCAATGTCTTTAAATATTGTTTAATAATTTATAGTGTTTATATAATTTTTTACTTAATTTTTTTTTCTACTTCTTTCATTGTTTATATAAAGCTATTTTAAATATTATATTATTGTAATAGGCTAAGTTTAAATAAATGAATAAATAAATAAATAAATGTGTGTAATACAAGTTCAATTCAATTAATAATTAAAAAATAATAATGCATTTTTTAAATAATTTCAATTAACTATTTAGTTCCATTTACTGTTTAGAATCATTGAAGTACTCGTAAATTGAATAGAAGCATTTTAATTCCAAATATGTTTTTAATTTATTTTTAAATTGTGTTAGGCTTTCATCACATTTAATCACTCTAGGCACAATATTACTAAAAATTTTAATTGTCATGTTATACGGACCCGACTTCACTATATGTAATTTACTCAATTCCACTGCTAAAATTACGATATTGATAATAACAGAAAAAACTTACATAAAACAGATTGTGAAGCGCTTTTTTAACATGATGATGATGAGATGCTGGCAGATGATGCAATATGGCCACAGTTTGTTCCAGAGAACGCTCCAACTGCAATGCCCTCGGAACCACCAACCAAGGCTCTACTCTGCCTACAGCCCCTATTACCCACTCGCATTGGCTACTTGCTGAAATATTTATTACTTCACTATTATATTATTATACATTATCCATAACAGCGCTGTCCAACTTATCATAGCCCGCGCGCCTATTTTCTTCACCAAACACTTCGGGTGGCCCCCGGAAGGTTGATGAATGAAAAGTCAGTTTACGCTCTTGTTCAGAATAAATAAATAATCCATCTCCCAGCGATCTTGAAATTCTCGATTTTAGCACTCATATTCAATAATTATTTTAATTAATAAATAAATGTGAAATTAAGTTAATAATATCAGACGTTAAATGGAATGCTGCTGTATTTGGTTACGCTTTAGTTGAGGACCCCAGGATTTACTAAATGTGAAAATGTAAAATATATCTTTCTAAATTGTGGCAATTTATTTAAAAAAGACAACTTTATAACGGGCTATGGCAGCTGTCTACTAATATAGAGCTAACTCTAACCTAATCTTTTCATTATTCATACAGTTTTGGGGTCCTCAACTAAAGCCAAGCCTTTTACATAGTAAAATAATTTTAATATTAATAATAATTTAGTAACATAAATTTATTCATAGTAAAATGTACTCGCGGGCCATAAAAATAATTTGACAGAAAAAAGGATAACTTAAAAATATATTTACCTAACAAAACATCAATGCATTGTGCTCTTTCTTCAGAATTTAACAGCGTCAAATTTTGTGTAACAATATCTAACAAAATTCTAACTGGGTCAAAATTTTGTAAGTTAACATCTGAAAAACAAATATATCATTAAATAAATGATATATAGCTTAGAGAGATATAATATAGCTTATAGAGACATAATATAGCCTTTTAAGCAACAAATTAATAGTAATATTTAACTTACTTGAATAAACACCTTTAGAAGCTATGTCTTTAAGAAGTGTGATACACCACGGTGCCATGAAAGGTGCCCATGCTTCACCTAATACACACAAATCCGGTCCAATTATATTTACAGCTTCTAATGACGGACATGATGATTTTTCGTTCTAAAGAAATAACATAGAAATTAATTTATACACCATTAATAAATATATTATTAAAAAACACTTACAATAAAGTCACATTGATTCACAGAAACTGCAATAGCGTCTTGAAACACCATCGCGAAGTATTCCAAAACCGCATCTCTTGCTGCAGGAAAATTCTTTAATAGAGAAATCCCTGTTTTAGCCAACTCCGGCGCATTTTGAAAATTTCTTCGAGAAATGCCGTAAATAAAGCTGTTTAAATCTTGCGACAGCGGAGCCGTCGGTTTCGACGTAGAACTCATCGTGTTAACATTAGCTTTTTAAAGAGTAACACAAAAGTTTTAACGCCACTGAAATATGCTATCGTATGCTGTAAGAAGCATCTTAGCAAAACACAAACAAGCTAAATGCGCCGCCTGAAACTGACTGACAAGTGACAATCTCAGGGACAAACTGACGGATTTCTGTCATAATGCCTGACAGCATTTTATTAAAGGCAAAGGAATCTTAAATCATACAACCTAATACTACAATCCCAATACATATTATGTTTTTCACATAACCTATTTAACTGATAACATTCGAGTATAAAAATATAAGTATATAAAAATTATTCAAAATATGTCTAGATTTTAAATACTAATTAGCCTCTTTGACCCATTTTTCTTGGTATTTAAAATTACTTTTCAAAAATTAATCTTCTTTAGATAGTGAATTAGAAGTTTATTAAATAAATTTATTAAAAGACAGCATCTAAACTATTTTATTTTTCTATCGCATTCTAAAGGAAAAATTAAATGGTTAGTTTAGAATTCAGTGGATGCAGCGAGCCTCCCTCACCCCTCTAAGGCTGCGGGGAGGGCAACATCACTGACGATGCAAAATTTAATGCGCTGACATTTAACAATATTATGACTGGAAGTTATACAAAGTCAAGTTTTGTTAAAAATATTATTTTCATTATTATCTCTTTCATTGAAATTTGAAACATACAATTCTAATTTTAGCTTTTATGGGAAAATAATCATAATTAAAAAAAATATATCTAATTAGTTTATAAAAAATATATTTAATTCATATAATTTTATATATTTTGGAATATAAGTTTTCTAATAAGTAATGAAATAACTCCTTGGGATTAAAAAAAAATATTTGTATATCATATCATCTCAAAGTGACTAAAATTTTATCCGTTCGAGTATTCTTGATGCATTTATTTATTAATCTTTATTATCTTTATTTAATACTAATAATATTCAGGGATAAGCAGAGTTTACAATTATTTTAACATTACAAATGCTATGTATTGCTTTGTTGCTACAAATATTATGAAACCATTAAAAATATGTAAGAATAATACCTATTTATAACAATGGCTTAAACCCTCCTCGACTCTGATACTACGAATTCAAAAACACTATAATAAAAACAAAACATATTACATTGACGGTTTAGTTAAAATATGTAGATGGGGCTTGTGATAAGAGTACGCAATGTATAACACAAAATTTTGTAGTGCTGTAAATATAGTTCGGTACACGGATAGGGGAGAAACGTTTTGTGTAAAAATCAATAATGACTGCGCACGCGGTTCGCAGGTCCTAGCTCACACCCAGGCGATATCTATTGCGTTATAATTTACGAACTGGCTGTCTGCCACTGCTTTGCAATTTTATTATTTTATTACACAACATGTTCTAATATTTTAGGAGGTTATTGATGTTTTTTAATTTACATATTTTTCTTTTAAATGATAAATAATAAAATCAACTTCAGTGCTTCCCAACTGGAACAATATAAAGCGACACAGTTATAGTTTAATAAGTGTATCTATACCTACGTAAGAAGCGAATTTTTATAACAATGAAATATTAGTTAAATACAGCGTGAGTGGCGGCTAAAAGTTCCACACAAAACGTCTCAAGACCAAAAAGTTTGGGAACCACTGTTCTACTTATTGTTTTATTTATAACTTATTTGTGCAGTTCAGTAAAAGTTGAGAACCTCTGGCACACAAAAGTTTAAACGGTGCAATCAGGGGCAATGAATGAAGAAAGCGAAAGGCTGATTGTAAAGTACATTCATCCAGCTTAAAATATAATAATATGGTATACTTTATAGAGACGAGCTATTTGATATATGTTTGCAGCGTAAAAACATCAGCGAGTAAAAACAAAATAATTAACACGATCGTTTACCGGTTGTCTCCATTAGGTAAGTAGGCGTAAAAATATGATAATAATAAACTTTTCAAATATATATTGCTATATGTTTTATACATATATCACCATACGTTTATAAAAAATACACTCAAGTTTATATTTTAAGGATAGACAGGGAGAAGTTGATATAATAGGTTTACAAAATTCGCGTTTCTATGTGTTCCTTTCTACATAAATCCCTACTACATTATAAATGTGAATGTGAGTTTATTTGTTACGTTTTCACGCAACAACTACTTAACCGATCATCATGAAACTTTGTACACATATTTTTGGAGGTACTAGAAGTAACATAGGATACTTTTTATTAAAAAAAATATTTATATTTTACTATAGTTTTCAATTGACTATAGTTAGTATGATCTCTGATACTAATTTAATGACTTAAATGTGCAGGTAAAAGTTAGTAAAAGCATAAATTAAAAAGTAAGTAAATTGCCAAGTTAGATATTAAATAATGAATAGAAGGGGGTTTTAATATTACGCAGTTCATAAAATTATGTTATAGGCTATAAGTACATGTATGTATTTGCGCATGAACAGGGTCGCCGGGGTCGTGGGGCGCCGAAAGCTCCACCCGCGACGCTTGAGCCCCTCGCGATTCCAACATGACGCAGGCGCGTGACGGCAGACAACCTCGTTCTGTAGTACGGATCGATGAGATAATCGCGCAACCCTGCTTCGAGCGTTGGATCAATACGTAGATTCCATCGATTTTACCACCGCCGCCGTCGCAAACCCTTTTAGAGGGTCGCAGGCGGTGGTTGCGCGCACTCCTATTTATCACCGTTTTTTTGCCTTTCTTTTATTCTGATCGAAATCATTTATTTTAAACAGTTGAAAATAATTTTTAAAGGTATCGGTTTACTTTTAAAAATGTGTGTTCTATTTTAGTAGTAGCTTTTTTATCGATGTGGCATCGTTATTTTATGTTTAGAAAATAACAACCAAATATATCATTGCAATTGTATTAAATTATTGTGTAATGATTTCGTGAATATTGCACATTATAATTTTTAAGTAATTCATAATTTAATTTAAATAGGACGTCTCTTGACTGTATTTGTGCCGGGCGCGCAGAACGCCGGAAGGTTTTGATGGCTTGTTTTGGTTGCGCAGTTTTGAAAAAATAAAAAGTTTCGTATTTACAGTCGTGATGTAGACAAAAGAAGTGAATTGAAGATGACGACAACAGACAGCTACCAGTTGAAATGGCATTCACACAACAGCCATATGCACGGTTGCGTGGCAGCTCTCCTGAGATCGGAGCGATTCACCGATGTCGTGTTATGTACTATGGACGGGTCTCAGATACCGGCACACAAATTCATCCTGAGTTCATGCAGTATTTACTTGAGCAACCTATTCGAGGGGCAACGCAACGTGACAAGAATGGGCGGCATGCTTTACATCGTTCTGCCACCAGATATAACAAGCCGAGCGTTGAAGATTCTCATAGAATATATGTACAGAGGTTAGTTTGTGTATTTATTTATTAAAATTAAAAAAGTTAGTGTTAGAAATATTAGAATTTGGAGAAAATAGTGTTAGAAAAGTGTTATATGTAGGAAATCTTAAAATTTTCATATTTTGTAGGAGAGACAACAGTGTCAAACGAAGTCTTAGATACAGTCCTTAAGGCAGGTGAGGTATTAAAAATCCGTGGGCTATGGCGTCAAGCTGATGAACAAACAAATGAGACTGTACCGTTTGAGAGACAGACTGCTCTCAATTTTCTTAACAAGCATCAGGTCACTTTAAAAAAGACAAATGAAGAAATTCAGCAAATACCAAAAATAGATGATAAAATCATTAAACTGAGCCAGATTCAGCACCAATCTGGTGCTCGGCCAATGTTTATCGGTCCTCCAAAATTAGTCTTCATAAAGACTGGGGAACCCGGAACGCCTGGTCTACGTCCCATTGCTCCAAAAGGTCAAACCATTATAGTAACGCCAGATTTAAATAAACCATCAACGTCGGCTAATAAAAATTTGGAGTGTGTATCGTTAATTGAAAAAGATGTTCAGGAGAAACCTCCTTCTCCGAGAATATTGAGACGGCAAGTTCCTGAGAGGAATTATGGTAAGAAAGCAAAGACCAGGAAGTCTGTGGACACTGATGATAATGCAAGGGAGGCTGAGGATAACAGGAGTGATGATGGATCTAGTAAGTTCTATTTTTTAGATTAAGGTTTAAGACATTTATTTGCTCAAAAATAATTACAAAAAATTCACTTAATTGAGATAAAAATAATAAACATATCGTACGTAGAATATTGCCAACACCATCACAAGGCTCTCAAACCCATTATGCTTTTTTAATTCATATTGGAATTTACTAATATTTCTAATATTAGTTATGTTAGGTGGTAATGCGTTATAGAACTGCGCTCCTTCCACCATAACACTTCTTTTTCCATAGCTAGTTCTAGATTATGGAATTAATCTGAAAAATCTATAATATTTATTATAGATTTATATTATGATAATATTAGTATAGATATTTTTTTCCTACAACAAGCCAAAATACAGGAAACATCTCGATACTAACTATCTTTAACTAACTAACCAGTATTTTAATTTTGTTTTTTATGTTTGTGATTCTTTTTTTTTTCTTCCCTCTTCCTTACATCTATTTGGATCTTGTTTTTTTATTGTATTTTTGTATTGTATCTATATACAATATACTTTATCACCTTGGGCATGCCATCCTATCCTATAATTAAAATTTCATTTAGTTTATATAATAGTACTTCTTTTTATAAATATAGTCATAATGTAATTTTGTAGGTAGGCTTTATAAATAAATGTATTCATAAACTCTTTCTGAATTAGGGTTGTATTATGGGTTTCAGGACACAAATATAACTCTCAGGTAATGTCTATTAAAATTATATTTTGTAGAAATGTTATTTTGTCTTATGTTTTGTAGAAAAATCTGAAAAATCAAATGATGGCAAGATTACAATAAAAGAGGAACCGGATTGGGACGCCAGCAGTATTGAAGAGGAAGAGAGATCTATTGCGGAGTTGTTTCAATCCGAGATGGCTATTAAGACTGAACCTGGTGAAGAAGAGAGTGAAGATGAAACATTGGTCAGTTCTATCGATGCTCATTTCGGTCTCTGTAATCTACATATATATAGTGTTGGCCTATAATGAGAAAATACTAGACCAGCCATTCTCAAAGTGTGTTCTGTGGAACCCTAGGACTAAAATACTGCAAAAAATACCTACCAAAGGGAGATTATAAGGTTACATCTAAATATTCCAACTAAATATTACGTAATATTACATTGCAATATGATTATTCATAAATACATATAAATCAGTTTTTTATAATTATATTAAGGCTTTTTCCTTCACCAAAAAAGTTTGGGAACCGCTGTACTAGACTAAGTATTTTATTTTACCCGCGGCTTCGCTCGCATTTAAGTCATTAAATAAGTATCAGAGATCATTTCAATAGGAATGAATCAATATGATTCCAAACAGCTGAAATTAAAAAATATTATTTTTTAATTTGATAAAAAGTATCTTATGTTACTTTTAGTACCTCCAAAAATATGTGTACAAAGTTTCATGATTATCGGTTTAGTAGTTATTGCGTGAAAACGTAACAAACAAACTCACATTTATAATATTGGTAGGGATATGTTATTGATTTGACATTTATTGTAACCACTCTGCAATCTGATTGTTATTGTTACTTTTATTTTTCTGAGTTAAAATTCAGTTTTTTTTTATTATTATTATTTTATGATTGACGAGTTTCTTATGGTATTCTTCTCGTCATACGCCTTTCCGAAGTCATGGTAGAGTCTAACGATGAGTAAGCGCACGTCTTTAGTGCCTATGCTAATAAACGATTTTCATTTCATTTCATATAGGTAATAGATTAGATACCACCATACTAAGGAGTATTTTTTTCTTATATTTTCTTCAAGCGTGGTATTCATGAATAGAATATTTTTTATAGGGTCTTTAATTGTTTTAAATGGGTGTGTTGCTCCCCGAGCTAGTTTAAAATTCTTTTGGTTTAGATTGATTTTCTTTTTATTTTAAAATTTAATATTCTAGCTTTACCCCGAGGTTACGGGTTTGAAGCGAATACTTATTTAAATATGATATTATTTTATAAAAATCGATATATGTCTAGATATGCTCTACTTTCAGTGATTGATTTAACAACGATGTAATTGAATAGATATATTGTATATTGTTCGCAGTTATACAGTCCTTTGACTTGTGAGTTGTGTGCTGAAGTATTCACTGTCCCTGCTGCCTGGGTCAGGCATGTGCAAGGCCATGGGATTCCAGACGCCGGACAAACGAGGAAACGGAAGTTTAAAGAGGTACAATCAGCGGAAAAAGCGCTTTATTTTTAATACAATTGTAGATTACACTAATTTCTGTTTTAGGATGATGATTCCGATGAAGTGGTGTTGCTCCGTTGTGATTTGTGTCAGAAGCATTTCACGAATCCGGCACAGTGGGTCCGTCATATACAGAGCACTCACACAGAACGCGGTGAGTATTTGTATTGGATTCATATTAGTATTTGGTGTGGGAGCACAAGTGACAATCTAAGGATCATTGTGTAGTTATGTATACGAAGCATTCAAGTCGAATCGTTCTTTTAACCCTCTGTCGGGCGCGGCCGATCTCACAGGCTTTTAGTCTGATTTAAAGGGGCGAAAAAAAAAATGTCTATTACTCTTGTTTAAAATTTGTTTTCCTAAACATTCCAATAAAAAAGGTTGATTTTGATTTTCATCTTAGATTTGATTAGAAAAAAATTAATTATCAATTTTTAAAGCACACCGCGTCCGATCTAAGGAGTTTTTGAGGGGCGCCCGACATAGGGTTAATTAAATTAAAAGGTTATATACTGATGTGGGAACTCTGGAGAACGTGTATATACTGAGATTGAAGCCTCTCAAATTCAAAGGGGAACTTGTATTCTGTCAATCTAAACATAGCCGAATTATGATTGTTACGTGTACTTGGCTAATTCTCGACAATGACAACTGTTTATTTTAAATATATATCTATTTATGTATATAGAATCCCTCCTCCTACATAATCCTATTGTTTTGTATAAATGGAAGTATATTTTGTCCTATATCTTTATAAGGGGTGTTTAATTTAATTGTTCTTTTTTATGATCCTAAAAATATAACACCTTTATTTTCAATCAATTTATTTCTCTACCTTATAAATCCCTCATAGTCATTTCAGTTATGTTTTATAAGGCGGTTTCTTTTATATATGTATCTATGTATCAATTGAAGTGTGCAGGTATTGTCTATTTCTATATCAGCAATTTGTATAGCTTTGTTTGTGTTTTGTTATGCTGGTAAAGATATTAAAGAAAACAAAAAACAAACAAAGTTATAACCCCGGTGTACGTCTGTATTATATCGTTGCGTTGTCGGTTGTTTAGAATTGGCCATGTCAAACAACAGTGCTCCCCCCAAACGTCACAATCGTTTCACAGAGGGCGCTCAAAACAAGAAATGTGAACATTGCAATAAGACGTTCCCGTCGCACGCCTCCATGCTGGTGCATCTAAGGACACATACAGGTTAGTGTGAAACATGTTTTTAAATTTTTCATATAAAATTCTGAGATTTGTTAAAAATAATCTGTCAACTAGGCGAGTGTCCCTTCGTGTGTGGCGTGTGCAATAAAGGATTCAACGTGAAGTCGAACTTGCTGCGTCACCTGCGCACTTTCCAAGACCATTGTTGCAAGCCCAACGAGCAAGGGGAGCCCGCCGAGACTTCCCCGCCGCGGCTGAAGACGGACGCCTCCTGAGGGAGAAGGAAGGTGGGCAGACCGCGGCGAACCACCGCGGGGCAAAGGAAGAATAACTCGGCGCAAGATTGTAACAGCAGCAACGATGCCGCCAGGAAGCAGAGTTACTCTCTCTTCCTGAAACAAAGAGCCGTGTTGTTCTCCGCGAGGAAATGGAAGAACTCATCCTAGTTTTGAACTATAGGCGCCTTGGATCAAAATTAATAGTATAACATTACAGGATTTTTATATCAATATAACTCTACAAGCAGTAGGGGCCTTTTAATATGGTAAATCTCTTGGAAATTGTTTTTGATCCAAAGTTACGAATCGCGTTGATGTTCATGACTGAAGCCCTGCCCGCCTTCCTTTATAGGTTTTAGTTCTAAGATATGTTTTTCAGAAGAGCGTGAAGTATTTATTTTAATATACATATTGCATTTTAATATTATATTTTTTAATGTGTGAATTAATTTTAGTTTTTAGTGCTTATTCTGCACATTCCATTGTTTTTAATAGTCAATAGCGATCGCGGAAATGTGGTTGACTTTTGTGTTAGTATAAACATTTTAGCTGATAAGGAACCACGTCATAACGTAAAGTTTTATTGAATCTAGTCTTTTGTAAGCTAATATCCGGTATAGTAAATATCTTTTAAGAAATATTACGCTAGTCTATAGCTGAAATTATTTATGTTTTATGCCAATGCTTTATTCATATTATTTGAATTGAATGTGATTTTGTCTTATGTTGAAATATTCTAATTGGTTAGGATCTCTATATCCAAAAATTATATTTAGTAATTCCATTTTAATATAGAAATAAGCCTATAAAATTATCTTTGCAGTGGAAGTCGATAAACACGCACATAAACATGGCTATTGTAATCTCCAGTTTAGTGTTGATATTGAAATTCTTGCTGATTATAAGAAAAAAAGCTGCAGAGGTAGTTTTCGTTTTAATTTTAAGTTTTTCATTATACTCTTTTGTGTCAATTTGGAGCTTTTTCAAGCTAATACACCACAGAGTCGATGTGATGATAATAAACGAGAGATCTCAATTAGTTTTGTTTTTTTTTTTACAGTCCTTTGAAAAAAATTGACAATAATACAGTTTAATTCATATTTATTTTATAAACAGCTATTGTGAGATGATAAGGATGAAGTATTGAATGTTATAACAAGATCATTATTTAATTGTCTTCTTCTTCTATCTTCGGTGCTAAATAGTAGCGAATGTGGCCGATGTCTGGAATACGGTACTCAACCACCAGCGGGATGTCAGCAGACATGGACAGTTGGACCTGAAGTTCATTTATATGTCAAAACATGCCTTAAAATGTTAAATTGCTTAAAATATACAAGTAAGTTTTTAAATCTGATTCCTCTAGATCAGAGGTTCCCAAACTTATTTTATCTAACGCCTACTTTGAAAATCAGTAATTTTGTAGCGCTGCCTCTTTTTTTACCTTAAAAACCTCAATAACATTTAGTCTCGCCTGGAGTTTAATTAAATAAATTACCCTTATTGTCCCCCCTCTAGGCCTCCAGCGCACACTAGGGGACGTTATCGCCCACTTTGGGAAAGACTGCTTTAGATAATAATAAAATAAAAAATCATTACAAAATTTTAAAATTTCGTAATTAATTTGAGCTTGAAATATAGCAGTCTGTGGGACTTAGTGTTCATGGAAGTGTAACAAAAAAAGAACATCTACAGTTAAGGGGTTAATAAGCATTTCAAATCACATGATATATATTGTATAGTACCTGTGGACTGAGTGAAGTAGCCTTAGTGAAATAATTAAGATATTGGCAGGCAAATGTTAATGTGACGGGTTCCTCCATCTCGATTATAACAGCCTCTTCTTCTTTATCAATGGAAGCTGTTTGTGCCAATTTAATATTCGCCGAACCGATGTCCCCTGCTGCTGAGAACTTCACACCTGGAATTAGTTACTATTATATTAGTAACTAAAATACATAACAAAAGTAACAATAACCAATGCCCAGGGCCGGATTTAAACTTATGCCACCCCATTACTGAAATTTTCTCAAACTTATGGTTTATACATCTTATTTTTTAAAATTAAAATAATATATCACCGAAAATTTATGTACTTCAAAAACAGAAAAAGTATTGTTTTTTTTTCTAATAATTATAAATTTTGCACTAAGGACGCCACATAATTGTATTACATCAGTTCTCAAACTTTTTTGGCGAAGGAAAAGGCCTTAATATAGTTATAAAAAACTGTTTTATATGTATTTATGTATAATCATATTGCAATGTAATATTACGTAATATTTAGTTGGAATATTTAGACGTAACTTTATAATCTCCCTTTGGTAGGTATTTTTTGCAGTATTTTAGCCCTAGGGTTCCGCGGAACACACTTTGAGAATGGCTGCATTACATTTATTTTTATCAAGACTGGAAAATTTTTTTTACTCTTTCCAAATTTTGCCGCCCCGACTGCCCCTAGTATAAATCCACTGTTGCCAATGCCCTACCTTCTTTAGTACAAGCGATGACCATGGATTCTCCAAATTGAGAGAGATCTCTGCAAATGCGTGCGAACTCGGTGCTTGGAAGGCGAATTGTGCAGCTGTACTCAGTTTCAGGAATACCTGTAATTATATAATTGGAATATGAGTAAGAAAAACAGAAAAATCTTTAAAAACAAAAGCCTGATGTGTGGAGTGCTTTCAGTAGGGATTTGATTGAAATGAAAATTGTTTATTAGCATAGGCACTACAGGCGTGCGCTTGCTCATCGTTAGACTCTATAATGGCTTCGGAAAGGCGTATGATGAGAAGAAGACCACAAGAAACTGGTCAATCATAGCCTGTACATAAATTCTTCTAATAAATGATAAAGATATATCAAAAACATGTTTTTTATGGAGTGTACTGGATTTAAATGGCAGAAGCAGTTTGAAATGAATGTATTGACCTATTAGGTTTACTTAGCTACTTCCTTAGGAAGACTAGGTCAGATTATAAGTTGCCACAATTACTACCCTTGAATGGACTAGTCATCTAATAGTATTAATTTGCCTGCAACAACTTCCCACTTAACTATAACAAATGTAAAGGCATACCCAAATGCTCCAAATCCAAATTCATAAGTTTCATTTCATAATCGGAGACTTTCTCCTGATTGGGGCTTTCAAACATGAAGGTGACAGTATCAGCATTGTCCTGTGCTTTCATTGTTAATGTATCTTTGTCACCAGCACATTTTAGAATTTTTGACATACTGTAAAATTAGAAATTAATTTAATAATTGCTTATAAAACACACTAGATATGATTTAAGACTTACCTTCCGAGATTCATACCCATAGAAATGTTCCTATCACATCTATATTTGTCAAAGCCATCAGCTCTGAGTGTAAGGGATACAAGGGACACATGAGTGTTGTCCATTGCCTGAAATTAATCTCAATTATTAGCTTCTTTTTAGAAGAAAGTCGTGTAATTTTATATTTTTGTGTAATCACCTGTAATTGTATCCCACTATCATCGCAATCAAACGTCGCCTGAGTGAGCAGATCCTTTATAGCCTCCAAAACTTTCTTCAAAGTCGAACTTTTAAGTAAGCGTGCCTCGAACATTTTAAATATAAATATTGCCTTTGATTGAAAGTTTTAACACAATATATCACTGAAATTTATATATTAATATAAATTAACAAAGGCATTAGCTAAAAACACAAGGACGCAACAAAGAGAGTAAACAGTTTGACTGACGCGCCTAAAATGATGATTAAGTTCAATGCAAATAAAATACACCTTACCCGTAAAATGTTAAAGTAGTTTAGAGGAATTTCTATAACATTAAAGCTATTACCCGTACAATTACTACTCCACAACGCGGTCGGCGTAACGCACCGGCAAGCGAGTTAAAGCGGGAAAAAATGACATCAAATGTCAATAATGTTACATTTAATTTTAACAAAACATATTGTGATTAACCTACTGAATGATATTGCACCTTATCTGATAATTCTACTACTAAATTAGGTACAAATAATTATATTGTCATAGTAGGGAACAATTTATAGATTTCTTAACGTTTCCATTAGTGTTTATTTCATAGTATTGTTATTAATTTTCTTAATAATAATTACTAAAACATGTAATTATTTAAATAAAAATTAAACGTATCTTAAAATTTTATTAAAGTTTGATTATTAATACCTTGACGCGAATGACAGTGATAGTTTATATGACTAACGTTTCGTGCTGCGTTTCTGTCTTGTATGTTTAGGCCGGTCGGCATTAGTTAGTGATTAATATTGTTTATTTCTGTTTTCTCTGCCACTAAGACTGTGTACAAATAAAATACATCTACGTTTTACTCAAAATGACCGAAGTAGATTTAGGTGAACAAAATAGCAAATATATTAATGCGATATTTGCATGTGCAGCAAACATTGGTAAATATTTAGATGAAGAAGCTAGCTCTCTGTATAACGAATTAAAACGCAATGTAGGGGATTTATGTGCGTTAGATTACCAACGTGAATTAGCGCAAAGCGCTTTGAGCAGTGTTAAGGTAAAGTTTTGAATTTTAAATTGAACTTTGCATACGTCTGTAATAATAATTTTATATATCACATTTTTAGGAAGAAACAGATGAAACGAATGTAGATAATCTAGAGGAAAGATTCCGGATGAAACTTGATCACTTGGGTAAAAGTAAATCAGTGGAGTCACATCATTATATGAAAGAATTTAATAAATTCCTTAATACGCTTAATGGCGGTAAGCGAAACCTATGTCTTACTTAGAACAGTGATTAAAAATAAATTGCGGGAAAAGAAATCCAAAATTTTATTAAACACGTTTCAGATTGTCCAGTTTGAGTCAAATATGCACGGTTTTGTTCTATAACTTGTTGTTTTTTGTTTGACGTGTGTATTAAAATTTAATAATTTCTTGTTGGATCGTTGCTCATATACTCGACATTGTCTTCTTTAGACATCTGAGACCGTTAATAAAAGAAGTAGAAGATAATTTGTTGCAATTTTAAAAGTGGCTTTGTAATGCCTCTCTCAAAGAAGTTTCTAAAGCAAAATTTAGTGTCTTTTCAATGAACATAAATCAGAAATTGCTTGGTACTTTAGGAGATATTGGTTACTACCAGCGTCCTAACCTAGCCATTGACCAAAAAATGTATGTCTTTCCTTTTCTCTAACCTGATATAATTTTTCATTAATACATACTATTATTTTTAGTTTTCACCGATTTTAACGACACTGATGTGGCTATCACACAGTCTTATGATGAATATGTAAGTATTATTATATTGTTGTACTATATAGCATGTACATTATATTCATGTTTGTAATATATATATAAAACATATACAGTAGTGACTAATTAGTTGAAAATATTTTGCTGAGGTGATCAGGGTTCCGCTTCCTTTGCTAGTTAAGTGTAGTGCTGGTAGCCAGGGGTGGATCTACCTAACGACTTCAAGTTTCAGTCTAGGGCCCCATGGATACAAAGAGCGCCCGGTCCTCGATAAAAACATTAGGCAATGTACAAAATTACAATTAGTTAAATAATCAATAGGCCTCCTGAAGAGTATTAGCCCAGGGCCACACAAATTCACGATCTGCCTCTGCTAGTAACTGTCATCATGGGTGTATCCAGCCATGGGCTCAGAGTGGGGCAGCAGTCTAAAATAATATGTAACTAGCAAACTATACGTGCTGTCTTACCCGGTTAATTTTTTTTTGTGTTGACTGAAGACTGTCGAGTGTAAACTTTCTTACAGATATTAATTATTGTAGTTAGTACCTAGATAATCAAGTTTTTTAGGTTTGATTGACAGGCCAGAGCCAGGGTGGGGCTGTCATTTAACTATATATAAAAAAGAAAGAGACAAAATGATATGTATTGAAATTACAGTTAGATCCAATAACAAAGAAAAGAATAGAGAATCCGATGAAAAACAAAATCTGCGGACATGTTTACGAGAAAGATGCAATATTGGAACTCATGCGTGTCAAAAAGAAGAAGACCATTTGTCCAGGTATTACTGATGATAATAATTTTAAATTCTTTTTCTGATAATGTGCTGTTTGATGGCAGTTTAGCCTTACTAAAATGCGGGGGTACCTCCAAGAGAAATGTCCACAGGCAGCTGATGTTTCCACTATAGATTGAATTGGATGAAACTTCTATATTAGGCTACTTTTTGCAATTATTTATAGCAATATACAAGTTTGTGTACAATCCCTACTAATATTATAAATGTGAATGTGAGTTTGTTACGTTTTCACGCAACAACTACTTAACCGATCATCATAAAACTTTGTACACATATTTTTGGAGGTACTAGAAGTAACATAGGATACTTTTTGTTAAAAATAAATATTGTCTTTTACTATAGTTGTTGGCGATCGCAACCTCCTTTTGATTTTTATAAATTATATTAAGTATTATAAAAAATACGGCTCGATTGACAAGCAGTTCCAATAAAAACTGAAAAGCAAAAAGTGGATAAATTTTTTGCATGGACTCAAATATATAATATATTGCGAATTAGCAGCAATAATAGTTTTCAATTGACTATAGTTAGTATGATCTTTGATACTTATTTAATGACTTAAAGGCGAGCGAAGCCGCCGGTAAAAGCTAGTTGTTTATAAGATAAATAAACCTATGTAGCTTAGTCTTAAACCATTAAGAATTACCATTAGTTAGCTTATGCTGTAACCTAGCTGTTTTTGAAATGTGCTATATATAGTTAGACGGAAATTGTAATTTTTTTTTTTATTTCCAGTGTCTTCCTGTGCCAACAAAAAGAAAATACTGCCTTCTCACTTGGAATTTGATGAAGAGTTTAAATTCAAACTGTCACTAAAGCATCATTCCACAATGATACAAGACGATGTTGATGTAATTGATCTGGAATGTTCTGCTTGAATCTTCTTCCAGAATTTTCTATATCTTTTTTCTTATTAATTATGTTAATATTATTTAACTTATCGCTATTAAAAGATTTTATTGTATTTAGCATTCTTATTGTCTGAAAAAGGCCTGGTACTAACGTTGTTAGTTTATTTTTAAATAAAACACAAAATTAACATAATTGATGTTATAATTAGAAATGTAATTATAAAATACATTAAAATTGTGACTAAAAAAAAGGTCATTGACCAAACAACTAATAAAGTATGTGCCTTAGAAAATAGGCAAATCTTATGTATAAAAAAAATAATAAACGATTACATATAGGTATACCTATATTCTACATTAAATTGTAATTGATAAAAATTTCATTAACATGATAAATTTTGCTGCGTTTGCAAAGCAATTTCATTGAACAATATCTACACAGGCAAAATATTAAAATAAATATAAAATATGGCAATATAAAGCTTATAATTTTAATTTCATAATTAGTGAATTAATTATTTTAAAAAAGTGCTTAACTCTAATGCTTATTAAATTTGAGATATAGCTGAAAATTCTAATTATTTCTACAGAATAACATCGAGAGAACTACAGATTTTAAACATATACTATGAAAAAAAAATTACTATCAAATGCTTAACACTAGATTTACCAGACCAGTCAAAATGACTGGTCTTGCAAGGTCAAATTTAAATTCCTACTGCGTGTAACATTTTCTTTAATTCTTCTAATCTTCTTTAGTTTACAACAGAAGAATTAGTTTTATGAACTTTATATATAATATATTTGTAACAAATATATACTTTTTTGGTTTTGGTAGAAATAGGTATATTTAAGCTGGTAAATCTAGTGTTAAAAATCCAATTGCGGCTTTCAACGTGTCACAAAAATATTCTACAACTAATCTTGATACTAACTATTGAGCTACATTCGGCTACATTAGCCTAGCTAATATTCTATGAATTTCAATATTAAAGGCTGGCAGCTTGAAGCAATCATAATTGATCTTTACAAAATATGCATAGTTACAATCTAAAGAGACTGCTAGAGTTACGGCTACTTTGGGGGTGCGGTTAAGCATTTACAAGGCATACACTAAAGTTCTCGATATGTCGACTTTTGTCTTCTGTCACTGCTTGTTTTTTCCCCAGCTTTGACGTTTCAGCTGAAGAAGTACAGTAATGCCCCGCTTTACGCGAGGGATACGTTCCGGAAAAAACTGAAATACCCGCGACCACAGAGAAGTTGATGACTACATTATGCTTATACGCACTCTTTCGCGTAATATGGGGCAATTGAGCGCGAAATTTGAATTTCGCGTTATAGTGAAACCGCGCATAACAGGGTCGCGTAAAGCGGGGTATTACTGTAACGTTATATGGTTTGTGTATACCACGGGGTAAGTATCTACCAGCAAGAGTTCAGATGTAATTTCAGCTCAATTCATTCCCAAACAGCATCAGTGGTCCATTGCTGAGCACTCACGACAAAAACTCAATGCAAAAGAGATTTTATTACATAGTAATTATGTAGGCGAAAAATACACTGTGTGTGAGACAAGGTGTTTAAAAATAGTAACTAGGTGACATTGAATTGATTTTAATCTTCTTCCATTTCAAAGTCCTCAATCGTATTGGCAACAATTCTGAGGTTATTCTTTAAATTCTCATTTATATCAGGCTTTGCTTCGATCAACGTGTAGATTGTTTCATGCAAATTAGCCTCCTTGTAGGATCTGCATACTTTTGGTTTTATGACCGTTAAAGACAAAATCAAATGTATATTCTCTAAGAAAACCTCTAGTATCATCCTTGGATTACGTCCGAGAAGTATAGCCAAGTGTTTGCCTGAAATAAAAAAAATTAACTATGATTAGAGAATAAACCAGTATTACCCAACGTTTTTTGTGCCATGCCCCACCTTAGTCTTTCTATAATAAAATTCTAATCCCCCCCATGTAACCAAACACCCGGTTGATATTTTAGTCTTGTCAAGCGAAATTATACCTAATAATTATTTACCGCAATTATTTAAAAGATTTGCTTTTTTCGTTAAATTTGGCACCGAAATCTAGTATTGCATTTAAATGGCCCGAAGCGAAAGAGTTAAACTCGTGTTGAGTTCAACTTAACAGTCAATTTGTACCCCTGTGGGGCGTGGGTCCCACTTTGGGAAACACTGGAATAAACCGATAAACTTATTCAAGGCAAACTTAACAATGTAATATATTACCTATTTCCGTATTCACCAATTGCCCTAAAAAGCTGTGTTCTAAATGTATGGGCATATCTGGGTCAGGCATAAAATCAGGGTTCACAGTGGCGGCTGCACACGCGGCGATGGCTTCTATCGCCTCAGCCTGCATTGTGACGTGAGGGCTTAACAACATGTTGACCAGACAGGAGAGGCAACCCTCTATCTGCAAGAAGAAAAATACTTAGTTATTGAAAAGTATTAAAAATAGATGTATTATATATGTACTCACTGGAACCAATAGTCTGACTCGGGCCCAATCTTCCTCTATCCGTCTGATAACCCACGCGAGAAGTCTAGGCGCTTCTCCCGAAGGGCCCGGGTGCTCATAGGCACGACCCCAACGTGCTATAGCCAACACTGCAGGGACATTCTGAACTAACTCGTGACTGACCGTTACTGTAATACATAAAAAAAAATTATTAACCTGTTAACTGCGGAGTTTCTTTCTAATCAGGCAACATATAATGCTACGTTCACACTTGTCAGCTGTCGGGTCCGGATTTTAATCAGACGTTCCAGTGGCAGAGTATTTTATATGAAGCTATTTACACTCGTCCGACTCCGATTTTGTGTCGGCGCCGACAAGAAATGTCAGCTGTATTGCGAGTCCTCTACGGCCGGAAAAAATCGAGTCCGACCTCGCTCGTCTATGAGTAAGTGTTCACATTTGTCGGATGTCTGAGGCGATAATTCTCTCCCAGCTTCCCCTTGCTCCGCCCACCCATGCGTCACGGCCGCAGATTACGCACACACGCTTGCAGATTTGTGTTTTGTTTTTAGCTTCAACGGGGTCCGACAAGCGACTAGTGTGAACAGAGGCGCCGACATCCGATTAAAATCCGGACCCGACAGCCGACAAGTGTGAACGTAGCATAACGGGCACGCATTCTTCCACTATTTTTTTATTTATACTTAAATGAAAAACTATGAAATATGGATAATATTACATACCCGACATTGTTTACGTTTAACATGTTTACGTTCCGCTCGGTTGTTAACAGGTTAATAATTATTACAAATATAAATTTGACAAATAGTTATACATAAAAACTCACCAGAATCATCAGCAAGACATATCATGCGAAGTGTTGCCAAAAGTTTGAAAGCGACGTTGTAGTCATTGACAGAGGGCAGCGCCTCCACCAGCAGCTTCACTGTCTTGCCATCGTTCGCGACCTTATCCTTATTCTCGTGCGGCACACACATATTGCGCATGCACGACAGCAAGGCGTGCTGCACCTTCACTATGTTCAACTCGTTCCAATTCGGAAACGCCTCGGGATGGTTCCGTTGATCCATTTGTAAATAGTAGTATTTTCTATAATAATCTGAAGTAATTATGTATAATGTATACTTTGTAATATTTAGTATAAAACTTAATTAGCTGAGGCTTGTATTTAGATACCATACTAAAGCATAGGTTTGACCTGATCATGGGCTCAGGGTGGGGCAGCAGTCTAAAATAATATGTAACTAGCAAACTATAACCGTGGCCTTACCCTAGTTAATTTTTTTTGTATCAACTGACGA